>ML682035.1:3867633-4056675 GCA_007922195.1 Podocnemis expansa | reverse complement strand
TAAGGGTGCCTAAAAGAGATTGCACCTATTTAGGCACATGGGTTACACATTCATTCAAACTGACAGTCTAGATGCCTAACAATTATCCAGTGAGTTCCAAGCATTTACATTTCCTCATATAACCCTAAGCTGGCAATCCTCTGGATGCTTGAGTTTTCTTTTAGGCATGGAAATGACCTTTTGACTAAGATCCCACATTTGGAATGGGAATTAACTTGAAAAAGATTTTAGCAATCCCAGAGCTAAGCAAGATGGTAGAAAGAGCTGTGTTCAAATTACATATATCTGAACAAAATATAATTCTGTACCAAATCTAAATGTTAAGTAACTACCAAGCCTTTATTTCTCAGACAGACAGACAGACATATGTAATTTATTTTCAGTGCCATTTGCTGGCTAAAACAGAAAAATAATCTATCCAATACTGCCACACACTGGCTGCTGGCTGCCATGGGTCATATTGCTGTTCCTTGTAAATTACAAAACAGATACGGGCAGAATTGTCTTTTAAAATATATTCAATACAGCTAGTCCTCACTTAGTGACCTACTCGTTTAGTGACCCCTCAGAGTTATGACCGGCTCTCTGATGAGTTGGTATTATGGCGATGTACGAGAACTCGCATCAACTCTCTCAGATTACCTATATTTACAGTACACTATGCAAACTAAGTTCAGTACATTAGAGCTTAAAACATTTAAAATATATATTAAAAATGTTATAAATGATGCAAAGGTGACATTAAAACTATCTACCGATGGTTGAAAAACCCACTACCAGTAAAGTACATTATGCCTGAAATACCGGTAAGGGCTGCTCCTCGTTTAGTGACCAATTCGTTTATCAACCGGGTTTCAGGAACGGAACCCGGTCACTAAGTGAGGACTACCTGTATATTCATTTAAAAGCCTTGCTACCAAAAAAGGACTGAAAACAATTCTAAACTTCTTGAAATTTTTACCAAAAAAAAGTTTTCCACAAATACTACTCTGCATAATAATGAGACTGTTGTTGGTATAGAGCGAAACGTCTTCCAGAGGCCCTGTTTTGTTCAAGGTGACTTCAAACTGATACATTAAGAGAGGAGTCCCAAACTCGCCACCCACAGGCCGCAGGAAGCCCCTAAAGTTATTTCCTGCAGCAACACTTAGAATTTCTCAAATAATTGATAATGCAAAATTTAAAGTGTGTTTACTTATTTACTGTTGTCTTCTAATGATTCCTCCATCTTCAACGGAAGTAATTCTTTCTTACTCTTGGCATATATGTTACTCTTCATTTTTTTCATTTTGACTATACTTTGTATCGTTGCACGAAAAGCTTTCTGTGGTGTGGTCCTCAGGCTATCGTACTGGTCCTCATGTCACTCTTCTGGCGATTTGAGTTTGAGACCCCAGCATTAAGATATCTGCAGTACTTTATTACAGCATAATTCATTCCCGTTTGAAGCCTTCCACCTAATTCTCCACTATTTTGTATATTAAATTCAAACTTCTATCTTTAATTTCAAGGCCTTCTATTACTCAAATCTCATCAGCATGTTTGACGTCTTCTCCACATCCTCTGCTGTGGGGCTCCTTCCTCTCCTCCTCATACAAACATGTGTCTCTTCTTCCAAACTGTTTATTGCCTGCACTTGGAATGCTCTCCCAAAATTCATTTGCTGAGACTTCATCCAAATCTCTGAAAGACTTACTCCTGCTGTGACGCTTAAGGGACATGAGTTGAACCTTTTATTAAAACCATTTATAACTGTGCATTAACTGAGATTGCATGTTATTGCTGTAAATCTACCCAAATCTACTTTGTTACTTTCTCAAATACCCCAGTCTTTCTCTCATCTGATTATTTCAGATTGTAACTGTCATAACTTTACACAGATATAGGCCAAATTCATTAATTAGAGAATAACTTGGTGCTATAATTTTCCTTCCCAGTACTATATAAAAAGATCAAGTTAAACCTCTAAAATCAAAATCTCAGCTATCCAAAACCCTTCACTAGCTAGCAGAGTGTAAATGACCCAACCTCAGATACTAAATTGAAAATTTTCTTGATAAAACAGTCAGTGTCTCCCATAATATTCTGATAATCAAAGTCTTAATGTCTTAAACATGAACAAGCCTAAAAGGCAGCTACCTATTTATCACAGCTAAGCAAATTTATACTGAACAGCTGTAAGTCCCAGAAAGCATTTATGAATACAAAGGAAGTGTATGCTCATCATACACAAATTCCTAGGATTTATGCAAAAGAAAACAGACTGTTCTGCTTCCATAGAAACACCATATTGCAACAGACCTTTTTTATGTCAAAAAAACCATACCCAAACAGAAAAAATTTGTCTTAAATATTTTCCCATATCCTAATTCCTGAGTTTTAAGAGAAGAACAGCAAGAAACAGTAAAATATTGTGATCTAAAATGCAATATTTAAAAAAAAATTAGCTCCTCCATACTGTGGTTTCCAAAGCAAAGATAGTTAATCACTAGCTGGATCAACACTAAAAGAATCATACGTAATAAAATCTCATATTAGCTTTCTCCATGGCCTCCGAACACTCTCTGGAGCAACTATTCTTATTGACAAATCGTCACCAGCAGATGGCACTACTGCATAAAGGCAAGGGGTTACAGAGAAAAACGTAGGTACAAACTGAAACTACTGGTTAAGATTTAGCATAAAAGGAACCCAAATTACTAAAGTTTTCACAGATAAACACAACAAATATTTATTCAGGAGCAATAAATTAATACAATTCTGAGACAATTTTTGGTAAAAATTTTGGGTGGGGCCTAAGACTGACCTTTTCTTCAGGAAATGTTGTGTATGGTGAGCATGCACTTATCACTCCTACCCACCTGGCTGATGGGAGGGACGGCAACTAAAAATGAGACTTTCATAGACACATGGAGCAGTGAACATGCTGCAAATGGTTCAAATAATGGCCTGGTGATGGCCCTTAATACTAGATTAAGATGTCATGGTGTTGCTGGGGTACATATAATAGTGAATATTCTTTGCATCCCTTCTAAAAATCATTTTACAGTAGGATGAGTAAATACTGTACACTGACTATCTCATCATGGAAAACAATAATTGCTAGTAGGTGGACCCTTAATGAACTATTTGATAACCCCGTTTTTTTAAGTTCTAGGATGCATTCTATGATGAATTATTTGTCTTCCTCTGCACTAATATTCAAACCTGTGCCATTGTTTTAAGGTAAGGTCCCCAAGTTATTGGTTGGTTTGTTTGGTTTTTTTTTTATTATTCACTAATATCTGTCTGACCTGTTCCGAAAACTTTAACTCATTTGGGTGGAATCAATTAGAAATCATGCTGTTTGATGCAGTTTGTGCATTGGAGGGTGAGAGATCCGGTCTCTATCCTCTGAAAGGAAATTTTTCTCTCAGGGGAAGTGAGACTGGTCTGCACGTTGACAGATTGTGTGGGTCTGAAAACCACATCTGCCTGAGCCACATTGGCGCTATCATTATGATGGCTGCTTTGTTGATGTTTATCTTGTGAACAGTTTTGAGTATCCTAGGGATGGGCAGGAAACCGTAAAATAATTTTTTCCTCCAAGTGAGCAAAAATGAATTGGCCAGTGAGTTTGTTCCCAGTCTTGCTCTCAAGCAGGGCAGGTGACACTTGCAATTTTGTTTTGTAGTGAATAGGTCCCATCATCTGATGATCCCACTGGTGAATGATGATGCGTAGAACTTCACACAGTATCACAAGTAGCAGATGAACAGAGAAACTTCTGCTTCACTTGTTTGTGGTAGTATTTTGGTTTCCAGGAAGGCATACTGTAGATATTCTGATGCTGTATTGTATGAACTAATTCCATAGTCTTATTGATTCACTGACCAGGACCAGGACCTCACTCCCCACTTGGTGCTTGATATATGCTGAATCTTCCATCTTTGTTTCTACTGAATTGTTTCTTATTAACAGTAGAAAGTGCTGACATGAACTGCAGACTGCTCTGAGTTCTAACACGTTTCTGTGCAGCCCGGTTTCAGGCTCTAACCATTTGCCTTGTGTTGTGTTATTGTGCAGATATGCTCCCCAGCCTAGAAGAGATCCATCTGTCATAATCATAAGTGACGGCTGCAGTTGTGAAAACTGGATTCCAGACATCATGTTGTGGTTTTTGTGGGTCCACCACAAGAGAGAACCTTTGACCTGACTCAGTATTGTCAGCACTTTGTCGACTTTGTCCCTGTTTGACCTGTAGACCGAGGCAGGCCATGCTTGGAGAGTTTGCACATGCAATCTAGCATGTAGGAACACAAATGCAGTGGTTGCCATATGCCCCAGAAGCTGAAGAGTGACTTGGGCTTTCATTGTTGGACTGACCCTCACTAATAATATCAGGTCTGTGGTAACCTTGAACCTGGATCTAGGCAATGATGCCTGGCTGTTAACTGCATTCAGATTCGCTCCTATGAATTCCAGCTGTGTTGGGTGCTAAGTAGACTTTTCAGTGTTAATCTTGAGTCCTAGTTGTTGGAATGGTGTCATAGTTCAGACAATGGCTTGTCTTGCTAGAAACTGGAAGCGTCTATTAGACAGTTGTCTAGATATGGGATAACTGTAATTCCCTCTTTCCTTAGATAGACTGTGACTACTACGAGCACTTTGGAAAAAAACTCGCAGTGCTGTAGAAAGGCCAAATGACAGTACATTATATCGGTAGTGGCTGCAGGGCATGATGAATCTTCAGAAGGGTCTGTGAGCAGGATGGATTGTAACATGAAAGCAAGCATCGTGGAGGTCAAGGGTTAAAAATCAGTGCCCTTGTTGCAGTGCTGGTATTATGGTGGACAGTGTGGCCACCTTGAATTTTTGCCGCCTCATGAACTTGCTCAGATTTCTTAGGCCTAGAATGGATCTCCGCATCCTCCATTCTTTTTTATACTACGAGGTAATGGGAATAAAATCCTTTCCCTCTGTGTTGTGAAGGTACACATTCTATTCCTCCTATTTGCATGAGATCCTCTATTTCTCCTTACCTTGTCTTTCAAATTTCTGCAGCGAGCACATTCATGAGGCACGTCACTTTTCTCTAAGCAGCACACACACTGTGAATGGTCACCTGAGACTGGTATTGCATCCTTACATGAAGTGCCTCTTTTGAAGCCTGAGAAACCTAGCATTTCAAATACCTAATCTGGCACTAGTAACACTTAACAAAAAAAGAAAGGCTAAGCTTGAAATATTATTTTTTCCTCAAATGTGAAAAAAAAAAAAAAAAAGACTGAAACCAAGTAAAATATGCCTAAAAACAATTAAATTAGCTTATTTTTTTCCACTATTTTTCTAGTTAGGACAAGAACTTCACTGCTGTTGGCACTCTGTCTTGGGCCCCGGAGAGTGGAGAAGGAACGGAGTGGATCAGGTCGCAGGCACACCAGAAGCATTCTGACCCCAAACAGTTTAAAGCAGGGGCGTCAAACTTGCAGCCTGCAGAGCAGATCTGGCCCACCAAGGGCACTTAACCAGTCCAGAGAGCTGCTGCCTGGGAGCTCTCTGCAACAGTGAACAGCAAAATTTGGCTGCCAATGGAGCACAGCAGGGCCAGCTTCGCCTACATGCACACTCTGTAACTCACTCACATGATCCAAATCACCAGCACAGGGGAACAAAGGAAGCACTGCAGGAAAGCCACTGCCCTCCGACCCCCACCCCACCTGTTCACTGTCAGTGAGCATGCTAATCCAATTAACAGCGCATGAGTCACAAGGCCAGCTGGAACTAAACTGAATGACTAATAGTGATTGGGTGGCGGGAGGAGAGGCCAGCCTGCCTGTGACTGAGACAGACTGATTGCCTGGCACCACAGGGTAGGGAAGGGGGTCCAGGAGCTGCACAGCAGAGGACAGTGGGCCCAGGAGCCAGCGCAGCAATGGGGAGCCCACAAGGCAGGGAAAAGGGAAAGTGACAGAAAGCCTGCGGGCTTGGGGAAAGGAGCCCATGCCACTCTGAACATGGCAGGGGAAAGGATTGGGGAGACCATGGAGACTACATGGTCTGCATCAGGTGTACTGCCCTCCAGTACAGCCTCCCACCCTGAATGAGTTTGACACCTCTGGTTCAATAAAGTACCTTAAATCCCAAAGCACGAGATTTTATATTAATTCCAAATGCCCTCCCACTTCTTCTTTTTCGATTAGCTACAATTCTGTATTCTCTAATCTACCTAAGTGACCATGAATTGTGCCAAGTTTTTAGTTTCACCATTTGGTGTCAATGAATTCTGCTCTCCAGTAAGTAATTGTTTGAAAGAATTTTCCCTTGATTGTTGTCTTCTAGGACAGAAGACAAGCTCATGATCTGTGTTCTCTAGACTAAATAATTGATTTTATATACTTTATCATGTCCACTTTCATTGGACTCCATGCTAAAATAATTTCAATCCTTTCACTGTCAATGAGAATTTTTCCACTCCTGACCATTCTCACTGGCTGTCTTTGACAACAGACTAATTCTGCAATACTTTTTTTAAGAAAGGGTGACCAGTACTGCATACAGTATTCAGATGAAGGTAAACTACTGATTTACATGACATCATTATAATGTTTTATGTATTACTCTCCAACCCTTAAACACTCCAACATTTTCTTTGCTTTTTTGGACAGCATATTGAATATAGACCTTCACTGAATTTTCCACAATAATGCTGCAAGTTCTTCTCCTGAGCTCATACTGTTAACTTAGAACCTGTACGTTGTAAACAGTCCTCATCCAGACTCCCTAAGACTTATGCTCAGAATGCACATCAAAAAGGTCAAGTTTTCCATAGCTATCACAGCTAGGTGGTAAAATCCTCTAACATTTGCCAGTACTGTGGCAAGCTGAGAGGTTTTCCCCACCAGAAGGACTTATGATTGCTCTAGCAGGGTCATAGATACTTTACGGCTTGAGGGGTTACAGCAATTCAGCAGAACAGTGAAATTAAGTCACTATCAAAAAGTCCACACATATATTGAAAAAGCACAACAGACTTGATTGGCATCTGCCAACACAAGGTTCCCCCTGAAGGGACTGTGCACTGTTGGTCTATACAGGCTTTTTCCTCCCAAGTTACGAACCTAATGGCTCTGTTACTTGGATTCAGATTGTCACACAGAAATGTTTCCCTACTTGAAAACTGGATTCCTAACAATCTGGAACAGGGCTCTCCAAACTATGGCCCACAGGCCATATATGGCCCAGAAAGCAATATTATCTGGCCAGCAAATGAGATATCTAAAGCCAGGCTAGGTAGTTTTCAAACCTCCTGCCCCGAATATAATTATATGTATCGCTCAGGGCAGGAGCAGCCTGGCCAGGGAACAACTCAGGATGCCCCTGTAGCTCCGGTCAGGTAAGGGGCCTGGGGCCTTGGGGAGCCAGCAGAAAAGGGCCCATGGAGCCAGTGGGCAAGTAGGCAGGGGAAGGGGTCCATGGAGCCATCAGGAGGGCAGATCAGGGGTCTGGTCTGTTAGTAATTAAGTTAAAGCAGATTTGGCCCTAAAGTGAAAAGGTTTGGAGACCCCTGATCTGGAACACACACAGACATTTAAGAGCTAATAATCAGAGCCGTAAGGCTCTGTTTCAGCACCTGAGGCGCATTCCAATCAGAAAGCACCCCTTGTAATTAGTGGAGCTTGGGGTCGGTGATGTGCAACATGCCCTTTAACAGAAGGTCCCTACTGAGTCACTCCTGCATGCCCAGGGCAAAGCCCCATTCGCCTTGCCCTAGTTAAAGCTCTGCGAATATTCATAAGTAACATAGCTGTCAGCTTTGTTATTGCATTAAAAAGCTATAATCCAGTCTCCAAGGGTTTGTTATTTTATCAGTTTCCTTCAGGAATATGTTTTAAATCTAAGAGTCAGTAACTGAAGCACAGGAGTCAGCATGCAGAGCATAGAAGGACTGCAGCTGGTTTTGGGGGGATGGGACGTGGAGGCTGGTGACAGGCCATCCTATCTACCAAATTCAACCACCAGAGGGAAAAAAGACTCAATTGTCAAAAGTGTAGGAGCAGAAACAAAACACTCACCCACATGCAGTAAAGATGACTGTTTTCAGTACTTCACCTTTTTGGCACTAGATTGCCATTTTCTTTTCCTGGCCCATCAATATTACAGAAACAATTGTGAAATGGCATACTTACTACAACAAAAGTTCAAACTCTGAGACCAACAGACACATTAATATCAACATTATATCACCCTATCCATCTCATATAAGAGCAATTTTTCAAACAAGATTAATTTTACTGGCAAGGAGCCTTTTCCTGTTGTAATTTGTAAAACATCTTTCAATACCACAAGTATACTGAAACAGCTCCAAAGTCCCAGAATTCATCGCATTTAATTAGGTGTTCATCTAGCCACAAGCTAGTTAGTCATTGTTTTGGAACCTGACTTAAGATAAAATTGGACACTAACAACTGTTGAAGTAACTGTGAAGGTTCTGATTTAAACCAACAAAAACAGAAAATTCAGTTGCAGCTTTACTGCTGAATCGTTATCCTTAATTAACCCCAGTGGAAGTTATTATAGTGAGATGAAACCAGAATATGATCTAAGTATCTGCCTGACAACTACAGCATACATTGAGGCAAGTATTAAAATTTCAGCACAGCAACTGAATTCCATTGCTTTCATCAAAAACTATTACAGAACAGCGCTTCCCAAACTGTCAACTATAGCTCCTTTGGCAAGTCACAAAGGACTTATACAGGAGTCACTACCATTTGGAGAAAAAATTTAATCAACTTACCTTCTGTTCCTGTTCTCTTTTATGGGTGTGGGCAGCTCCCTAATTAAGAGATGTGTGTCATATTTATAATGGATCTATTTTTACCAACTGCCAAAGCTACATGTAACTAACCTCCACTGAAGATGTCAATGATTTTCATGACTGGGAGTGGCTAGTTCACCACAAAAGGTAATTTTCCCTGAGCCACTTCTACACTGAACTGACCTTGTTACCTCACCCTTCTTTCCATGTGCATATATACACACCTAAAATTGCAGTTTTCACTTCACACATCTGTGGAAGCGGGTTGTACCCATGAAAGCGAATGCCTTAATAAATTTGTTAGTCATTATAAGTGCCACATAGGACTCCATATTTGTTCTGCTGAAATAGACTAACATTGCTATCCCTCTGGAACAATGATTTTAATAACAATAAAACAGAAAAAAAAGTAGACAATATGAAACCACCACCTTATCTTTGGATTTCAGATCCTGATATTATCAACAAAGTCCATAGCCACAATATGTCACCTCAGGGGCATTGCTGATGCCTGGCACACAGAGCCCGTGCCCTGAATCCCAGCGCCAGTGCCCCGGTCCTGGCAGGGCCCCTGCCTCTCCTGGTCTCCAGCCAGATCCAGCTGGAGATCTGAGGCACTTCCGGCTCCTGCTCCCTGCCCTGTCCCTGTCCTTTCCCGGGGCAGCAACGCTCCTGTGTCACCTGTTTTCAAAATGTTAGTAAATGAAAGTAGAAAGCCAGGAAAATTACTGAGACCTTTAAAAACCAAAAGATGCAAAATTTGTAAACAAAAGCCTACCTTTTTTTTTTTTCTCCAGAAAGAAGAAATGAAGGAACAGAACAGAAGCAACTGTTCCTCCAATACCCTTAAAGGCTCCTAAAATTATTTCCTGTTGCCTGCAACAATGCTATCATTATTGATATTTTCAGTTTCATTGCATGAAAAAGTTTCAGTGGTGCTGCCCTTGGGCTACCTTACTAGTCCTCATTGGGCCCTCATGGTGATTTGAGTTCGAGACCCCTATCTTAGAGGCATCTCTTGCTATGGTCATGAGAACTGCAAAATGTAAACAAATGCACATCAGTAAAGTCCTTCTACTTCCACCGCCAACAAACCTGCAGAATTCTGATAGGGAATAAGTAACCATGACACTGAAAAACAGGGCAATAATGAATATCGCCCATCAACACACTGATGACCTTGGAGAAAACGTCTAGAACTAGTTGATAAAATAAGTCAAGAAAAGTCAATATTTCACTGCAGCTTGATGGCTCTACAGATATGGCCCAACATGGCTCAGCTTCTTTGTTTTGCAAGATTTATCAAAGCAAGTATGATAGTTGAAGAACTTTAGCTTTGCAAAGAAATCCTAACCCAAATATATAGTAAATAACTGGTAAGGAAATACTTGAGATTCTCAATAAATTCAGAGGATGAAAGTCCTAACTGGGAGGTACATGGGGTACCATGCACCATGGAGGCAGCAGCCATGATTGGAAATAAGTGTGGGGTAGCCGCATCAGTAAAGAAAGGGCCATACACAGCAATTTGGACACACTGAATGATTCATCACCAAGCTTTGGAACCAAAGAGGTTGCAGCTGAAGTACATGAGGCCCTCAACAATGTTCTTGAACCTGTTAACGTTATAAAATCCCTGGCAGTGAACACACATTGTGTTCATGTGCTATGTGAAGAGATGGGCTATGAGCACACACAGCTTCTCCTCCATGAGGAAGCTGGGAAACTAGCATGTTGTAAAGTGTGTTACAACCTATCTTTGAATTGTGACACAAAATCAGAATATTCTTCTTTAATAAAACAGACCTTGCAGATTACTTGCATAACTTCTTCACTATATTACCTATTTGCCAAAATGAAGGCATGAACTTATTTCAAGGTAAAAATATAAATATATAGATATACAAAAGAAAATTAGAGGATTCATGATGTTTGGTCTCTGAAAGTTTATACAGAAAATGAATGTACTGAGGTATAGTGTCATCAGACCTTTTAAAAGAACAGAATTAAAGGGACCAAAACACTGCTGAAGATCAATATTAACCCATTTGTCTGAATTGCATTCACATTTTGATTATTATTTTCTTGAGGCTGAATATAAAGTTCCAGATGACCGAATTCAAAACCTATTCTCAGTAACAGCCCACTCCATTCCAACTTTAACGACCTCACCTCAAGAAAATCTTACAACTGCCAAGTGATCTGACAATGGAGACCAAATTTTCAAATCTAACAAACCCACGAATTCTGGATTCCTCTCAGAGTACAAAGAAATCAGTGATGAAGCTGTGAAAATACTGTTTCCATTATCATTAGAAAAGCTCATGCAAAAAATAAATCTGTTAGTATTCAAGTGCCACACAACTCCTCATTATCATTAGAGTCTGGGTTGCCAGCAATGATTTCTGTGAAAAGTAAACATGAAAGTTGTTTCGGCTTGGAAAATGAGTTCTCTCAAGCGCTATCAGAAACTGAACCAAAGACTGTGAAACAAGACCACTCCTCCCACTAAAACCTTAGCTATGGTCAGACAAAACAACAACAAAAAATCGCTGTAAAGTGAGAGCTTTTAAAATCAGGATTAGACAAGTTTACTGTATGTCATTGAATAAAGTCACAATACCATACAAAATCTGGAAAGCCTGTTGAAGTGTCCCCCATCTAGTGGCTCATCCTCAACTCCTGAATTTAATGCCCTGAGTCAACCTTACTTAGTTGTGGTGAGTCACCAAGTTTTAAAAATTTCTCTGAGGGAACCACAGAACTAAGAATTTTGTGAACTACAACTTTACAAGAGGCCTTAGTAACCAATTTGCTTTTCTGGCTTTTCAGCAAGCACTACAGAAAGTATCAACAGAGCAAAAAAGTAAAACTGATCATGTCAGTATGTATTAGGAAGTAGTTATCAATTAGCCTGTCAAGAACCAGTGAACTAGTATAAAAATAACATTCATGAACTTAGTTGAATAATAAAACCTAACCAACAAAGCAGCAATCCAAACACAGTATCTCCACAGTAATTTTTTATTTAAAAAAACTGGCCCCTTTCTATAGCATGTGATATACAAATAACCTAAAGAAATCTGCCTTGTTCTATCAAAAGGTCAACCTTTATTTTCAAATTGTGAATACTGAAAATCCTCCCGAAATAATCATTTGGATGCCAACATACAATTTGGAACTTTTTCTCTTTGTTTTGTCACCATCTAGTTACAACTTCTTGGAAAGATTATACATCTAACAGAAACACTGGGAAAATCAGGTTTTCAGACAGCTTCCAAATTAGGATGGAGTACAATGAAACCAAATTACAAAACTGTGACTAAACTAACATTACAAATGTAAACAGACACATGAAAACTATGTATGTTGTACCAACACTTCCTTTTAAAATCAAAATTACCAGCAATAAAAATGCAGCTTTCTGCTCTTTAAAGATTTAAATTTCATTTAGAACGGTCAGTTAGTTGGAGACGTCGGATATTCCCTAAACAAAATTCTCACACACTTACATGTGCCCAAATTTCCAAAATTTAGCCATTCCCAGAGCTGAGAAGTTAGTATTCAAGTGGAATTATTTAACTCAGTTTACGATTTGATTCTTGTCACAATTCAGGGCACTGCACCTGTCTTTTCTCCCAGTGATTCAGCAAGGAAACCCCACACCGTTCACTTCCAGTTCCCCAGGAATTACATGTTTGGGTGAAGACACAAGTCTCTCTCTTCCCGACTAGGGCGTTCCCAGACTGTACAATGAGCCCTCACTAAGCATTTTCAAGCAAAGACAGTCTGCCGAAACAGATCTGCTTGTTTCTCTTCAGAGACTGATAACAGATGGATTGTCAATCCTTACAACTTGCCACATAGCACTTCCTATGCAAATCTGTCTTATTCTTAAGGTAAAACACTGCCCAAAAAAGGCCAACATGAATGTATGCATAACCAAATTACACAACAAGCTGAAAAAAAACTATGAGACAGTGACACCAAAATTCTATCTTGCAGACCTAAATAAAGACACACTATATCCATGTATGCACTCTAGACATGGGAATAAAGCCCAACAGCTAGTGTTCCGAAGTACAGGGTAGCTATTTAACACACATCACTAAACGGAAGGCTTCTTTTCCCTAACCTTCTGCTTTGGGCTTTTCCAATTACAACAGGTGCTTTGTCAATTACAGCACTTAAGAAAGGAACATCAAGAGATAAAAGTCTCTATTTCAGAAAGAGTTGTGTCAACTGCAATCATTACTAGCATGGGCCAAAACTTTTCTCAGAAACTTGTCAGCAGGAAAATGCAGGTTTAGTGAAATAAAAGATTCTGCGAGAACGCATCAATTACATTGACACTTTTGATGGAAACGAAGCAGGCAGTGAGGCAAGATGCCCAGTTTGTCTGCTGTCATGGTTTCCTACCAGCGCAGGGTGCCCCAAATCCCTGGGCAGTGCCTCTTTGTGGTGCCCAATCTCCCAGGGAGCTGGCTGCCTGGAAAACTGAGCAGTCCCAAGAGAAAGCCACCCAGGACAAGCTAAAACACTACATTTTCCTGGCAGCATTAATCATGGTAAAGGGTTAAGTTAGTCTATTGGAAAAGTTATTGAACTTTTCACTAATGCAGTTTTATCTGGAGAACAGAAAAAATTCTGACTCACCAAACCAGCAGTCAGAGAAGGAGCAGACTGTCCTAGGGCCTGGTTTCTCATACGGACCAGGTTTGATGTTTCTCCCGATGGCTGCCATATTGATTGTCCCACTCCACTGTGCACGCTGCTGGATAAGGGAAGCAGCTGCTTTCCTTTAAAAATAAAACATCTTTTTATTAATTTGATGAACTAGGTAATGGATTCATAATGCAACACTTGACCAAATGCAGTGTATAAACCAAGGGCTTTTTTACCCCATTCTCATTCTCCAGCCTCTTCAATGAACCTTATCCAATTTATGAACTTCCTTTTTGAATTATAGGCACTGGAACTGGACGCGGTACTTCAGCAGTGATTGCACCAGTGCAATACAGAGGTAAAAGCCTTTACATTTCTACTCAAGATTCCCTTACTTATGCATCCCAGGATGAGATTAGCTCTTCTGGTCAGTGTCGCACTGGGAGCTCATGTTAAGCCAATTATCTACCACAACAACCCCAATATCTTTTTCAGAATCAGAGCTCCCCACCCTGTGACTAAGGCCTACATTCTTTGTTCCTCAACATATACATCTATATTCAGCCATATTAAAAACAAATATTGTTTGCTTGTATCTAGTTTACTAAGTGAGTCACATTCTTCCAAATCTTTTACTTATCCTCTCCATTATTTACCACTCTCCCAATTTCAGCATCATCTGCGCATGTATCAGTGTCTTGTTCCAGGACATTGATAATAAAAACACTGAATAGCATAGCACCAATACAAAATCCTTGCACGATCCTACTGAAAATACCCACTCAATGATGGTTTCCCATTTAGTTATATTTTGAGATCCATCAGCCAGCCAGTTTTTAAACAACCTCCTGTATACCATGTTAATTTTATATTGTTCTACTTTTTTAGTCAAAATGTTGAGCAGAACTAAGCAAAATGCCTTACAGAAGTATATTATTTCAATGCTGTTACTTTTATCAACCAGGCTCATTATCTCTTGAAAAAAAGATACCAATTAATTTGATGGGAACTATTTCCCACAAGCACATGTTGACTTGCATTAATTCTCTCCTTTGATTTTTTACTAATTCAGTCCTTTATAAGCTGCTCCATTACCCTGGCCAGAATAGCAAAGACTACAACTATGCAGGTCATTGTGTGCACTCTTTCCAAAACCTGGCTCATTGGCTATCCTCCCACCCTTCTGGGATACCCCTGGTGTTCCAACACTTATCACATATCAACATTAATGGTCTAGCAAAGGCCTCAGCCAGCTGCTTTAAAACTCTTGAGTGCAAGTTAGCTGGACCCACTGACTTCAAAATGTCTTATTTTAATAGTTGCTGTTAAACATACTCCAGACATACAAGTGGAAAGGGGAAAAAAATGTTATGTATAATCAAATTCCATCACCTGTTTTTCCCCCAGAGGCAGAACAGAAATTTTTATTGAATACTTCTGCTTTTTTCTGTATTATTATTGATAATTCTACCATTTCCACCCAGTTATAAGCCAAGACTACTGTCAAGATTCTTTTTGTTTGATATGCTTAAATTCCTTATTGTTCCAAACTCTTCTGGTCACAGATTTCTCCGTGTCCCCCTTGGCCTCCTATTGAATTTCCTACAATTCTTAACTTCTGATTTATACTAACGTTAAGTTCCCTTTCTCCTCGTTATATACTAAATTTCATTATTTTTACAGCTCCCTTCACTTCCCCTCTATACCTATTTGGTTTTTTAACCAGTACAGCCTTCTTCCTCAGCTGTGACCTGGTGACTATTTGAGCATCTTGTAAGGTGGTCTTAAATGATTCCCAATTATCATTCACATTTTTTCTGATTAAGTTGTTCCTTCCAGCTGATTTGACTTATAATTGCTTTCAACTTTGTGAATTTGGCCATGTTAAAGCACCACGCACGTTACTGGTCTGGACTTTATGGTGTTTGCATATTATAAATGTGATCAGGTCACGATCACTTAACCTTAGCTACCCTTACTTTTTAATTCTATAACCAGTTCCTCTTTATGTGTCAGGACAAGGCCCAATATATAATTCTACCATGTTGGCTGCAGCATTTTTTGACTTAGGAAATTGTTAGCTATAATGTTTAGAAATACCAACAAGTACCTAAAACATGAGACCTCTAGCACATCACTCAAACTGAAGTGCCCTGTGATAACACAGGGTTTTCCCCCAAAATACATTACACATAGATGAGTTAGGAGGCAGTCATCTGTCCTCTAGTCCGATTTGGTGGTCTGTTGCAGACCACAACTGGTACACCATCTTGTCCTTTTATCCAATAGGACACTGATTCATAAGCATTGAAGATCATTTTCTTCCAAATTAAAGACTCAAACAGGTAATGCTATTTTCTAGATGGAAAGCCACACCCAACACTTTACCCACTTAGTCCTTCCTAAGTCAGTTATAACCATTCTTTTAACATTCCAATTGTGCAAATCGTCCCACCAGCTTTTTGTAATAACTAAATTAAATGTATACTCATAAGGAAGCAATCCAATTCCTCTTGCTTGTTATCCAGGCTTCTGGCATTGTTATATAGTCAATTCAAGAACTGCATTTCTTCATGTCCTTCGGTTCCTTGATTTAAGTTTTCAACTTCTCAGTTTCATGCTGAGTGCTCGTATCTTCCATCTGTTTTCCCTTCCTTTTGCTACTAGTTTAACGCCTCTTGCAATTCTAGCCAGCCTGCCCCTGAGGAGACCAGTCCTTTGTCTGCTGATGTAGAGGCTATTCAAAATGTACAACATTCTCCTCCATAGAAGGTGGACCAATGTTTCACAAAACCCAAACCCTTCACCACTTACAGGGCTAGCAATTCACTTTCAGAATCATCTGCTTCCTGTCTTCCTCTGCTCATGTGACAGGAAGCACCTCAGAAAAGATTGGACATTCATTGCCATTCTTTCAATTTCCTTGAAATCATCTACTATCTGAGACATAACCTCTGACTGTCATTACCATTAGTATGAACCATAACCAATGGATCCTTGCCTGTAGACTTCAGAAGACTATCTAATCTTAGACTGTTGTGTCTTGGCTCCAGGGGGACACCGTCCTGTTACCTACCTGTCCCTTGCAGAACATTCTTTCACTTTTTCTGAATACTGAATCCCTGACAAGGATCATTTGTCTTCCTCAGGTGGCTAGAGACCTCTGTGGACAAGTCCAGTTTTCTTAGAAGTTAGGCTAAGTTGCCATATGCAGATCCTGTATCTCTCCCCATTTCTTTGAACTTGCTGGAACTTAAGAGGTATATTTCATAGTTTCCACCTTAACCTGGTATAGATGTCAAACTACTAGAGCGTGGAATGTAGTGAATTTCACAAATGGAGTTTTATGTCAGGATAGACTTCTCCCCCACTTTTAAGGAAAACAGATGCAATAAAAGCAAAAGAGGTGCAATAAAGAGGTTCAATAAAACCAAAACAGGTGCATGAAGATTAAGTGTTTAAGTTTATTAAACAGGAACATGACTGACAATTGTACAATTAAATAAAATACACAACTGGCTCAAAAAATCTTTTTTTTAGTCCTTTTGATTGCAGAGGTGGGCACTTGAAGGCAATCTAAATTCAGTTTTCTTTCATGTAGACAGAATGCTGTAGCTCCTGACCTACTAAGTGTTGGATGCATTTAAATCCTATCCAGTAAGCTGCTCAAGACAGATACATGATTTAAATGTATTATCTGCATTTAACTAGTCACACCACTGTTCAGAAGACAGAATTATATCCCCAAAATCTCTAGCTATGTTCTGCTAGTATGTCACCAATAAATGTGGGTACATACATTTACAAAACTCCCCATGCTGGAATTCACAACAGCCTGAAATATCTAGCCTGTCTTAGTAAAAAGGACTAAACCACATGTTTTCCTTTCATTCCAGGAGCTACATTAATAAGCAACTCTTGAAATTAGCAGATTTCCAACAAAGAGAAACGTTCTACATTCTTCATTACCATTTGCAATGCCTTCACAATAAGTCTCTAAGAGCTGTTTAAACTTCAGGTTTCTAAAGAAGTTTGAAGGAAGTCTGTTAAAGACATATGCAGTAGCTAAAATTACTTAATTTCCGAGGAATAGAATGACGACGCATAACATCTCTTACCTTTAAACCAGTCGTATTTTATATATGGAATGCATTAATTAAGCAGTAGCAAGAATTTATCTTTCAGAACTTTAAGTTCAAATCATATTTGATTGCTTTCCCTTTTTTGGCATAGACAACTGACATGCAATGTTCCTGTTATTCACATTCCAAGAATATCAAAAAGGCTATGAGCAAACTGTCAATCATCTAATATACCCTTAAACATAGTCCAAAAATCAGGGAGATCTTGTATTTTTAATATATTAGATAAGTAAAGGGTAACAAAAGCAAGAATTTTGGAGAGCTGGGTTGAAATCCATCTTTACTACAAATTTCCTGCGTGATGATGGGTACAGGACAAATAAAAATCTGTAATTTGAAAAAAAAATCCAATTATTTTTATTTAAATAAAATATATTTTAAATTGACAACCTATATTAAGTCACTGAAAATACAAAAGTATAATATTCATACAACGCAAATTAACTACCAAATTTTCAAGAAAAATCAAACCACTCAACTGGCTCAAACCACTGTGCTAATCACCAGGAACCAGAGTTTCTAAATCACCTTTTGACAGCAGTAGCCTCTTCTACAGGTACAGAGAATATTTTCTTCATTTCAGGTTACTCAACTAGCTCATTCAAAGTTAAGAAACCAACTGGGAGTTGAAGAAGCAGGAAGGCTTGTTTTCTTTGTCCACTCTATAAACAAAACTAGGTGGGAGGAGACAGGATGTCTTAAAGTTCCAAGCTCGTGAAGGATGTGGTGACCAGAAACAAAAAACAATCAGATCAATCCACCAACTAAATAACTTTTTAGTTTAAAAAAATAAAGTTAGTTTTCAATGCAAAACATTTTTTGGTAAACTTTTTTCTTGTGTGTCCAGAACATTTATGGTAATTTTATTTAAAACAGAAATAAATTGCTGAATTGTGTATTTTTAATTAATTTTAATTTCTATCTAAATAGAGTTTGACACAAATCACAAGTAAAAAAATTAATACTCTACTAAGTAAGAAAAGCATCCATACACCACTTTCTAACAATAAAAAAATGTAAAAATTAAGAAGCTAAATATTAAGTTAAGCTACATAACTGACTGACTAAATGCATATAAATATAGTATCTTCATGTTTAGCACCAAATTTAATGTAAAGGCTGTATTTAGTTGCAAATCAGTATGTTTTAACGGTCAACCACCAATATGAATCAATCTACATTTAGGAATAACAGAAAAGTTCAAATGCAAAAATCAAAGCTTCCTGCTTGCTGATTTCACTCATGAGTAAAACTGATTCTTTAAATAGTTCTGATTTAAATCAATAGACTCTGGATGGACAAGCCACTGCGCCTCTCTGCACCTCAGTTCTCCATCTGTAAAATGGGCCATTGCAGAGATAGCTAAATTAAAAGGATTACGAGGTGTTCGGATATCACGGTAATGGGGCCCATATACATATCCAATGTTAATTAATATGACAGTGATGAGCATCATAGAAGAGTCTACAAATGAACAAGTACAACATTGCATTTATCTTAACATCTCCAGCTGTTCATGCCTGTAGAGATCATTCACATTTCAAAAATGGGGTCAGCCAATGCAGCAACATATGTGTCAGGGTCTGCAAGGAATCTGAAACAATCTGTCTCAGTCAAACGTGAGGTTCCTCCTCCATCTCAGGGAGGTGTTAACAACAGTCATTTGAATGTCAACTTGCAAGTCACTGCTTACAGAAAGGGAAGAAAGGATCTTATTACAAAGACCCACAAAATCTATTTAATTGATCTCTCTCATCCACTTGTGCTAAAAATGAGACACTACCAATCTGCCCTCCTCCCCTCAACCCCGGCAATAACAAGGAGTAAAGTCTTAAGATGCAAGCAGAGCCCACAAAGGGTACCCAATCCTGAGCAGCCCACTGGGTACCTTTTTCTCTCCAACTCAACCCTTTAAGTGATTATTGTGGCCTTGATTTTAAAAGGCATCTTTAACCCAAATGAGCCCCAATGTGGCTACATGTTCTGCTCATTACACTAATGATAGCAGTTACAGAAGAAAAACTGAAATGATGAAGCAAGTTGAAGATACACTAATTTGGGACAGAAAATGTTTATGAATACTGTATCCAAACAGAACTGCAAAGGGAACAGAGCTGGCCAGAAAATAAAAATCCCTTCCCAAACCAGGACAAGTCATCAAAAATGTGTAAGATGTTCATAAGCAAGGTGTTTCAAGAAAAAAATTATTTACCTATCCTCCATGAAATCACACTGATTTTAAAGGAACTGGCAAAAGACTTCATTTACCCTGAGCAGATGCAGAAAAGATGTGGAATGTTGTTTTGGCCATTTAAACACTTGTTGGAGATGTCTACAGGCACATTTGAATGTCAGTGTTATCAATTCTGTCCGCATAACTATAGCTTGCTGTGCTTTTCACAGTCTGTGATGCCAAAGCTGACCCACTTCCCTGAATACACCTATGACAGCAAGAGGCTGCAGACTCAGCACACTCAGCCAGGACGTGCACCCACCACAGCTGGAGCTGGATGCACCTGGACAACAGAAGACAGGGATGCATTGTGCTCCCACATTATGAACATGTATGGCCCAATGTGAGAGGGGGAATGGCACTTCTGTGAACGTGCAGGAGGGACTGAGGGGACGAGGCGGCCTAACTGATTTGCGAGGCGCTGGTGCTAGAGAAGAGGTGAGCACTTGACTGCCATGCAATGAAAAACCTGACACCCTCAATATGGAGGGGATAGGGCACAGTATGGATTCACAGAAAGAAGCCCTGAAGAGCGGCCTGCTGTACCTAAATGTACAGAGGAACAGAGTTCATTTACTAATTCCTAATTGTTCCTGATTGCATTTAGTTTATTATTATCGATTGTATAATGAGATGCACAGATAGTAATAAAAACTCTTTTAGACCTGAAGAGCTTTATCTGTAAATACGTTAGAACAGTGTAAGAATCAGCCAATGCCAGGCAGGCCACCTTGCATTACCACATCCCAACACCAATAACAAAACACTTCCAAAACAAACCAAAAGTGCAAGAAAAAATGGAAAAATAACAGAAACCCCCTACATCCCCTAGCCTCCAACTGCATGGGCCCCAGCTATGGAGTTATCCAAGCAATTTCCTGACTGAGTATATCACAAAGGAATTAGGCAATAGTGTGGGAGATGCACCAAGACGAGCCATCAAACAGTTCTCTCCGCTGAACTCTATCCCCATCTCTTAGCTACCATTCCTGTTCCAAGAACTGCATAGCAAATGCCTGCTTCCATGATGAAACCCTGTTCTCAAGCTGAGAGGTGGATGTCAGCCTTTCCTCCTGCCTTTTGGCATGCTTTCTCTAGTCATAAATCCCTTTGTTTCTGGGTACTGGATCTGCTTGTTGGCCCTCTGCAGAACTTCAACCATCCATTCATCTCAGAAACTCCTCCTCTTGTAATGGTCCATGAAGGTATGTTGGGCCAGCCTCAAACTGCATCGAGGTTGTGCTGTGGAGATACAGCAGTCAGCAGAGGTCAAGGAGCCTACCACAGAACAAGACACAAAGGGCTATCATCTCACACCGTTCAGTAGAAGAGAATGTAATTAATTCTGGTGGAATTAGATAAAATGTTAAATCTCACAAATGAACATCAATATACTGTGAAAGGGATGCTTCAGTCAACTAAAACTCCTTGGAGAGATAGCCTGGTTAATTGGAGTTAAAAACTCAAAGCTCTTTTTGTTTTACAAAACTTGCACAACCATGTGGGTTGCAAATGGGGCAATCAGTGACCTTGCTACAAAAGCTTCGTCTACCATTTCAGGTCTTCCTCATTTTGGAGAACATAAAACTGTTCTTGTGGTCTCTATTGGCTAAGAGAAATGTTATTCCAAGCTGCTGGTGGAAAACTTGTAGTTTATGAAGCCCCATTATTCAAACACGCAGGGACTGAACAGCACATCCATGAGTGAAGCAGGTTAGTCAGTTATCAAGGTGACCCTAGGAAGAAGGCTTCTGCTGCAGTGTGACTACCTATCTGGAGTTCCTACTTCAGGAACAGACTGGCACTATCAGCACCCAGAACTGGGTCACAATTCATGAGGGAATCAACAGGACTGTCGTATTAGTGTCCACACGGCCTACTCTCTTATGGCTGCATGCAAATATGCAAAAGTCTACAGCTTGTCTCCTCCCTCCCCTCCAGTGTATTTCTGGACAAAAATTCAAATTTCACTCATACTTTGGATAAATGTTTTATTGTCTAGGGACTGAACAGACTATCTCTAACTGAAATGGAGTGAATTTGGAAATAGAAAACATTTCCCCAAAAACCAACCAACCAACCCACCCTTCACAGTTTCTAGGTGATTCTGTAATCACTCAGTCATCTATGAAGCCATGAACTTAAAGATGTTCATTGATCACTGAACTGATTTGATGGCTGCCCCTCCCAGGCAATCACTTAGGCATGCAAGGAATGTTAAGGGGAGCGGATGGCCCCTTCAACTTAGCTAGATGACTGTTGTCACCCCATTGTCTCCATTGGGCTTGGTGTAGGTGGGCACTGCCTAACTGCAAGGTCCTTTGTAATACTGAAGGCATGACTCACATTACCTTTGTTCCCCACATTCCCTGTAATCAGGGAACTGGCGGGAAAAACAGCTTAAAAACCCAGAGTTTGGGGGGCTCAGGCAGGATGGTTCCTGACATCCTGCCTGGCCTGATTACCCAGGCACTGACCTCCTCCACTCACAAGTTCTTCCCTGAGTGTACCAAATTTGAACTGCCGGCCAAGTAACAAGTCTCTCTCTCCTGCCTCTAATGCTGCTGCTGCTGGTGGTGGTGGTGGTATTGGTAAGGTCCTGCCCCAGCCACTTTCCCTAATAAAGTTGTTTCATTTTGTGCTGCTACTTTGACACTGCTCTCCCTTAGCTTCTCCAAGCCAATGCTCCTAAGAGCAAGCTTGTTCATTTTCCTTTTTACTTATCTTAAATAACTGCCTTCTTTTTTCACCATTTAAGAAAGTTCTTGGGTCTTCAACTGTGTGTCACTGCCTTACATTGATTGCTATACCTCTTTTCTCTAGTTGTTTTAAGTACCATTGTAAGTTGCAACACTGTTTGTAAGTCTTAGAAGTATTAAGTTAGTGTATAACATTGTATCACTTAGTTGTTACCATTAGAGCTGGTCTGCTAAGTACTTTTTATCCTTCTCCCCTGTACCAAATAAATTGCTTCCTCAAACTTTCCTTGGTCCCCCTTTTCCTCAGCTTCCCCAGCCACCGCCTCCCTCCGCGGCTTCCCCTTCCCTCAGCTTCCCCAGCCGCCGCCTCCCTCCGCGGCTTCCCCTTCCCTCAGCTTCCCCAGCTGTTGCTTTCACCGCGGCTTTCTGCCTTTTCCTCAGCCTCCCCAGCCACCATTTCCTCTGCGGCTTTCCCCATTTTGCCCCAGCTTCCCTAGCCGTCGTTCCCCCCGCGGCACACCCTTTGCCTCAGCTTCCCCAGCCGCCACTTCTCCCCTCCGCGGCACACCCTTTGCCTCAGCTTCCCCAGCCACTTTTTCCCTGCGACTCCCCTGTTTAAACTTCTGCTCCCCCTGCTTGCTATCACCAACCCTAACCCCTTCTTGTCCTTCCATAGTGTTGAGGCACCTTTTAAGTCACTGCAAGTTAGTTAAGCTAGCTGAGAACTCCCATTGCCCCCAACTTGTCGCACCCCATGAAGTTGAGCACCTCCCGCAGAACCCCCATTGCAGAAACACTGTGACAAGCTTCACACATACACACCACACCACACACCGTAACTCACCTTACACCTACACCCGTTTTTTCAATAAAGGTTACCCCATACCCTACTGGTGCAGTGACTGCCCCCCAAGGTCCCCAAATTTTCGAACCTGCTAGCAGGGTCAAAAGACAATTATGAAAAAATATTTTTACAAAACAGGAATTGCCCTACCAAAAAAAAAAAAATTGTGCCTTTCCAGTAAAAGTACTCTTTAAAGTTCTACTTTACTGTTGACCCATGCTTCCTCTCCTCCCACTGTGCAGAGTCCAAAATGGGATGTGGGAAATGCCAGGGCGCTTGGATACAATCCACCATTAGTAGATACGTGCTGCTAGCCAAGGCATCTCTTAAGTTTTGCATGAGTTCGCAAAGTGCAAACTCCTCCCAGCACTGCATTGACAAACATCAACATGGAAACAGACACCTACTGAGCCAGGGGTGGCTTCTGCCCCTTCTATGTCAGCTGCAAGCTTGGTGGCAGGATGTTCCTCGGGTACATCAAAACAGAGTCTGCTGTTGACCCCATTCCAAAGCATGTTTTGGGACAGGCTTCAGCAACAGAGTGACTTCACCGTCCTCATTGGTGCCTGCTGCTGGCTTCCCTCAGTCTGCATGTTGGATTCTGGGTTCATCAGGCTGCCATCACCCTCGCTGACCAGCTCATCATGGACTGCAAGTGGCTCTACGACGAGTGCAATGCCCAGTATCTGGTCAAACTCCTCAAAAACCAGGCACGATGTCGGTGACTCGCACAAGGGGTTGGGCTGGTCCTTTGTCTTCTGGTACTCGCTCATGAGTCACTTAATTTGCTCCCTGTACAGGTCACAAAGTCCAGTGAATTTGCAGAGCTGCCGGTTTCTTCACTATTTGCTGGTAGGTGTGGTCTTTTCAGATACTTCTGCTCGAATCTACAGTTTTGCTGACTTCACACCAAAGATTCACCAAAATCTGGCTGTGCTCCCATGACCATGACACAACATGCTTAGCAAAAGGTTTGCTTTGATCAATCCATTGCAAACACATAATGTTTGCTGATGTGTTTGCAGCTCAGTGCTCGGAAGACAAAGGGAGAGTTAACTCCCACTTACTAAGCTGCTGCTCTACACCCAAAGGTGGTGGCTTTCATTGTCACTTGAGTCGACTGGAAATTCTTTGGACAGAGAAGAAAAAGGAAGTTGGCCCACTGGATTGTGGGATAATTTTGGTGGACACCTAGGACCTGAGTCAAGTAAGACCGCATCTACATTACAAAGTAACAGGGATCAAACCTCGGGTCCCAGCTTGACTCAGGCTCAAATTGTCCAAGCCCAAATCCAAGAGGTCCAGATTGCTCTGACATGTCTTCTTCGTTGTTTACCAATTTCCGTATCATCTGCCAATTCCACCAATGATGATCTTGTTTACTTCAAGATTATGGATGAAAATGTTAAATAATGTAAGGCCAAGAATCAATCATTACAGGATCCTACTGGAAACACACCCATTCACAACAACATTCTGAGACCTATCAGTTAGTCAGTTTTTAATCAATGTAATGGGTGCCACATTAATTTTATACCACTCGTGTTTTACTCAAAACGTCATCCAATAGCAACTCAATTACGTTACAGATAATCTAAATATATTATGTTAACAATACTACCACTCTCAACCAAACTTGTAACGTAATAAAAAAAGATATCAGGTTAGTATGACAGGCTCTATTTCTCATAAACTCATGCTGATTTGCATGGGTCCAGCCAGCTTCTCAGCTAGCTGTTCTACAATCCTCAGATACAAGTTATCTGAACCTGCTGAATTGAAAATGTTTAACTTCAACAGCAGCTGTCCAATATCTTCCAGGAATACCAGTGGAGTGGAAAGAGAGTTATTACCATAGGATGAGTTTTTCCACCAAAAGAGAACAAAATTCTTTATTGAATACGTCAGGTTTTAATGCATTATTACTGATAATTTTACTATTTCTGTACAGTAATGGACCAACACCATTGTCAGGACTCTTTTGTTCCTAATATATTTTGAAAACTCCTTTTTGTTGTCCTTTATCTTCACAGGCTAAAGATTTCTCCTTGTGTCTTTTGGCTCCCTTTATCAGTTTTCTACAATTCCTAAACTCTCATTTATATTCATTACCATCAAATTCATCATTCTTCCATTTTTTTATTTAATTTTTTTAATAGCTGCCTTCACTTCCCCTCCAAACCAGCTCAGTTTTTTATAAATACAACCTTCTTTCTCAACTGTGGCAATATAGATTTTCAGGTATCTAGCAAAGGATTCTAATTATCATTCATTATACCTCTGCTCTTTTCCTCCCCCTCACTCCACCGAAGTCTCCCTCCTAATAGGTATTTTTGTACCTTTTTCCCCACATACCTCTGACCATGTAACTGCTAGTATTTGAAACTATCATCTTATGCTTTAAATGACTTTCTTCTCTCAATTAAAGAAAATAAATTTAAATTAAGAGACAGACACCTCACCGATATACAATGAACTATTATATTTAGATTTTCATGTGCGTGCACTTGTTTCATTTAACTCCTCTGAGAAGAGAGTGTATCCTCATATGTATTTCACACTGTATCAAGCCCAATGCCAACGCTGTATAATGGCTCCTTGGTTTCATGTGAAGAAAAGATATGTTGAGCAACCCTATGACAGCTCTTGTACTTTTACAAAACACTGTGCATTTAATATATTATCACTGCTTACCTGACAGAGAGCTGGCCAGGCTACCCCTCCTCAGTTTACAGTCATCCTGGCTTAGCTGACGATGGAGTTTAGTTTTCCCAGTAGATGAAAAGATGTCAGGGTTACTGAGCTTTCTGCAGCGTAAAGGGGTAGATTCTGTTACCGCATCCTTGAAGAAAAACACAAACAGAAGTGTCTAAGAACCAACTAAATAGGTTTCAGGAAAGACAATTTTCATGGACACTAATCATAGAAAGGTAGGGACAGACATGATCATCTAAGCCCATTCCCCTCAACTGACACAAGACCTAGGAGCATCCCTGACAAGTGTGGTCTAAGCTGTTCTGAAAAACCTCCAATAACTGGGAACACACCATCTGCCCTGGTAATCTCTTCCTACACTTAGGAAATGTTTTCAAACTATAAGAATAGATAATACCTAACATAAAACTTCCTTGCTGCAGATTAAGCAGGTTTCTTTTCAGACAGCCTACAGTGGAGACAGAGGACTGCTTACTTACCTTATACAGTTACTGGAGTTCTGAGATGTTTTCCCCATATAAATGGCTTTACATGATTATGTACATGTGCCCTAAACCAGAAACTTTTCTCCTAGTAATGCCTACAGGTTCATGCCTGCACTGTACACATCCTCGTGCTGCAGTATGAGATCATAGAGGAAGAAGCAGACCTGTGCCGCTCCAGTTCCATCTCAACCACAGAGAATGGCAAAAGCTCCAAAACAAAAGGGAAAGGATAATGGAGCACCCACAAGACAAAATAAGGCAAAGAACTCCAGTTCTTTACACAGTAAGAAACCTTTCCGTCCTTGATTTACTGTTGTAAAGGTGCCCCAAGTGAGATGATTCCCAAGCAGTACCTCAATGTGGAGCAGGTTACCGAAGAGGTGAACCCACTACAGAGTGTCTAACAGCTTCCCTAAAGACTGCATCCACCCTGGAAGCATGGAAAAAGGCTTCATGATGTGAAACCATATGAATGGAGGATCAGCTGACTGCTTTGCAGATGTCCTTGATGGATATCTTCCTAAGGAGGGCAGTAGAATGAGAATGAGCCCTCATAGAGCAGTCAGTGACTCTAGGAGCTGACAAGTACACACCACCTTTCAGAGTTGAGTCCTAATACAACTAAGAACCTCAATAATATTTACACCTAGAAAACCCATTCCAAACTTGCTATTTTTTTCAAAATCAGCAAGCAAGCAAAACATCAAAAAGCAAAGAATGAACTACCTGTGTTTTAGAGACATTACATGCTACAACAACTATGTGAGTGAAGCCAGACAATCAGTATGTTCTTAGAGCTCATAAAGGAAAAGGACAAACACTGTATCATCTTTGGGTGAATGCATTTTACAAAGCAATCACTCTTTAATCTGATTTATCAGTCCTCACCCTCAAAGGAAACCTCAACACTTTCAAAAGATAAGCCTGGATGCTTCAATTAAGAACTTTGCTAGATGTTGAAAAGGCTTATTATAAACTCTACTGACTTACTAACCCCCCTTTTCTTAACCTATGACCACAAAGATGTGAACAGACCCCTTTCACCTAGCTTAAATGGTGCCTCGGAACATCTGCTAACTATATATGTGAAACTATCTGTTCAATCTTGTATTCAGCTGCAACAGTGAGTACCTTTCTCAGATCTGAAGATGAGCTCTGTGTAGTTCAAAAGCTTGTCTCTCTGGCCAACTGAAGCTGATCCAGTAGAAGTTATTACTTTACACGCCTTTTCACTCTAATATCCTGGCCCCAACACAGTTACAAACACGCCATAAAAATGTTTTCTTCATCTAAGAAACACTGTTCAGCTTTATTAATGACAATAGTGCGTCATACATTGTTAAGTATACTTTTAAATAATGACATTTTATTCACGAGACTGCACTGCAATCCATGGTATGAATTCACTGATGAGAAGTAGCAGGAGTTCATTCAGTGTGTAGTTCAGTAAAAGTCAAAAGTAAAACCATACAAGTTTACCTCAGCACAGATGCAAGACTGTGCCATTTACAGAAACAAGCTTCTTCAACATTTTCTTGAAGTAATAAGTTTTCATATTTACATCTGCTCCACCCTCTTTTCTCAGTCTCTCACCACTTCCTCTCCCAGTATCATGAATTCACTTCCTAAAACACGCTCACCTATTTTCCAGATGTTTGTGGAGCTATGAAGTTATCTATATCAATATTTTCAAAACTATCAAATTTTACTTAAAACAGACACGCAAAATATCTACCCTTGATCTAGACAGTCAGTTATGTGATTATTTAACTTACATCACTGATAAATTCACACAATAAACACCTGTATTAAATTTCTCATTCTGGATCAAGAAGGTATACAAAAGACCACACAAGAGAAAACAGTTTATTTTTCTGGGAGGAAAAAAACCAATGGTGTAGGTAACATTTTGCCTTTCAATTAATTCTTCTCAAGTAATCTTGTCTTGAAATAAACTTCTTCATGAGTTTTTTTTGTAATTAGACAAAGCCAGGTTTGCATTTCAGTAACATCAATAATAATCCAATAGCTTGAAACATTTTAAATAAAACTAGCATAAATAAAATACATTTTTATTGATTTGGACAGCTTTTTGCCCGCATGAATACACAGACATTTCCAGTAACTGGAAATAAAATGCTTAAATATACACCTCACCATCCTGTGTATTTTCCCCCAGACCTCCAAAAAACAAAGCTATGTGTCATCCTCAACCTCGGGTCTTCTACCAGAGGCCTGGGAGTTTGAGGGTTCTGCGCAGTATCTTAGCTGTTCCGAGCACTGCACTCTTCTGGACAGAGAGCTCTGATGTTGTTCCTGGGATCTGTTGGAGCCACTCCCCCAGCTTAGGAGTCACAGCCCCGAGTGCTCCTACCACCACCGGGACCACTTTGGCCTTCACTTTCCACATCCGCTCTAGTTCCTCTTTCAGGCCCTGGTACTTCTCCAGCTTCTCATACTCCTTCTTCCTGATGTTACTGTCACTTGGCACTGCTACATCTATCACCACCGCGGTCTTCTGGTCCTTGTCTATTAGCACGATGTCTGGTTGATTGGCCAGTACCTGCCTGTCTGTCTGGATCTGGAAGTCCCACAGGATCTTAGCCCTGTTATTCTCCACGACCTTCTGTGGGATCTCCCATCTGGTCTTGGGAGGGTCTAGCCCATACACTGTGCAGATGTTCCTGTACACAATGCCAGCTACTTGGTTATGCCGTTCAGTGTATATTTATTTATTTATTTATTTTCAGCAGGCACTGTTTCCATTACCCTAGTAAAGTCTCCCCCAGGTGGTCTTGCTAATGCAAGGTGAAATGTTATATTTGATAACACCTAAGTTACTCATATAAATTTACAGCCACCTATAACCTAGTGAGTCTAAAATGTGTCTGAATAGAGAGCTATACTGAAGAGATGTGGGGGGGGAGAGGGTGTGCATGCAAATTATCCTCATAACTACATATTTAATCTTTTCAAATCTTACATAATAAGACCTTTGGAAAATGGAGTTCCCATCACAACTGGAAAAATCTAGATTGCCCCTGACAAATAGTTAATCAAGCCAGCTTCAGAGCATTTTACATTTACAGGTAGTAATTTTCAGGTGGGCTTTGCATTAAATGCATAAACACTGAAATTTATTCTAAAGATTATGCAGCTATTGAAAGAGTCTAAAGAGACCCCTAATCCTGCATGGTAGACTTCCATACATTTAAAAAAATATTTTAGATTTGTCTGTGCATATTTCTATCACGGATTTGACTGTATGACTATAAAAATTTCAAAATGCAATATTCAGTGGCAATGTGGTCTTAACTTTTACAAGATTAACTTACATTCCACCTAGTTTAAAACCCGACTTTGAGAGTTTTGTGCATATTGTGCCAGCCAAACTCCTGTAAGAGACAAGGTTGATTTGTAAACAATAGAGCTGGCTTCCAAGACCATCAGTAATTTCTTGTTAAGCTGGCTTTCAAGAATCACAGAAGTGGTATTAGGCATTTGAAGTTCTTCCATAAATTGAAGCAGGAATAGCAAACGTTTAATTCAGAATGCTGTAACAAGAAGAATCAAAAATAAGAGACAGAAAGCTTAACTTGCCTCAGATTATGATATTATTAAATGTATACAGAAGATGGAAAGATCTGGCACAGTCGCTCAAATAATAGGCAAAAAAACTCTATTCAGAGAGGCAAAAAATACTCAAGACCTTTTAAATGGATCCCAACAGCCAACCACAGATCAACTAATTGCCTTCCCTGCCAGGAATATTCAACCTAATACAGAGCAGAGATTGGGAAAGAAAGGAAATAGATACCAAGGATGTCAAAGGAACCAACTGCCAGTTCTCAGAAAAGAAAAATGTTGTTTGGGTACCCTAACTTTAGAAATGAAGCATCTATAATACCAAAACAAAATCATGTATGGTAAGAAAACAAGAGACTATATCTTATAATATGTCTTCAAGTATGTAGAGAAAGATCGTCTCTGTTGAGATGGTAAGATGAAATATCCAATTCTGCAAAATTTTATAGGTTGAAACAAAAACGTCATTCTGTATTGTACAAAGAATCTTGATTTTTTTTTTTTTTTTTTTTTTTTAAAGAAACACAATCCTTAACAAACCTAAGGAAATTTGCTCTCAGCTATAGTGAGAGAAATAAAGGAAGATGGAAAAGAAACAAGCAAGAAATCTTGTTTCAATGAACAGCTCCACATTCTTCATTCCAAGTTCCAAAGGGCAGCCATATTAGTTCAGTTCAGCAAAACAAGCAAAGAGTCCTGTGGCACTTAAAGACTAACAAATTTGTTTAGCACATGAGCTTTCTTCACTCCTGTCACTGTCACATATTCACAGATAAAGTGAACAAGGACTATGACATGGGAAACAGTATTAGATGTACCTCCCTGGCCTGAAATCTGATCTCAACAAACGTCATTACAGCACACTCCATTAGTCAGTATGGATCAAGTACAATGAGACACACGGTTGCAGTATCTCTAAAGAGAAGAGACCAAACTTCCCACCTGTTTTCAAACTTTAAGGCCATAAGATATCAGCACGATCATCTAGTCTGACCTACCACCCATCATAGGCCACACCACGTCACCCGCCCACTCCTGTAATAGACCTCAACTTCTGACTAAGCTACTGAAGTCCTCAAATCATGATGTAAAGACTTTAAATGGCAGAGATCCCACCATTTACTCTAGTTTAAACCTGCAAGTGACCAATACCCCTGCAGGTCCAGAAGGTGAAAAAACCCCAGGGTTTGTGCCAATCCAAGCTGGGCGAAAATTCCTTTCTGATCACAAATACAGCAATCTGTTGGACCCTTAGCATGCCAGCAAGGCCCACCAACCAGACACCTGGGTAAGAATTCCCTGTGGTAACTCATAGCTGACACTAAATAGGGAAATCTCTAGCCCTTTGGCATACTTGCCACTAGCTGTTACATAAGTGCCATAAGCTATTATAGGCAATCTCGTCACACAATCCCTCTAAAAAAATTTAACAAGCTCAGCCTCAAAACTAGTTAGGATTTTTGCCTCCATTTCTCCCCTTTGAAGACTGTTCCAGAACTTCCCCCCTCTGCTGGTTAGAAATCTTTATCTAATTTCAATCCTAAACTTGTTGACATCCAGTTTATATCCATTTGTTCTTGTGTCAACACTGGTACTCAAATAACTCCTCTCCCTTCCCAGCATTTATCCCTGTGATGTATTTATAGACAGTAATCCCCTCACCCATTAGCCTTTGTTTGGTTAAGATAAACAAGTCAAGCTCCTTGACTCTCCTTTCATTCGATAAGTTTTCCATTCCTCTGATCATCCTAGGAGGCTTTTGTTACAGCTACTCCAGATGGAATTCATCTTTCTTAAACAGTGGTGATCAGAACTGTACAAGTATTCCAGATGAGATCTTAGCAATACCTTTGTAATGGGGATAATATTTCCCTGTCTATAGTACAAATAGCTTGCCTGATGAATCCCAGGACTACATTAGAATTTTTCACATCCACTTCACATTGGTGGCTCTCAGTCATCATGTGATGAACCAATACACTCCAGTCTTTCTCTTCCTGCTGCCTCCAACTGATACATACCCAGTTTATAGCAAAATTTTTCTTCTTAGTCCCTAAGTACTTAACTTTTGGCTCTACACTGTTTCATCCCATTTCTATTACTCCAGTCTTGAATGTCCTTCAGATCTTTTGGTATAATATTCCAGTCCCCCTTTGTATTAGCAATCCCTCCCAACTTTGTGCTATTTGGAAATTTTATTAGTACACTCCCATTTCTTGAGTCAAAATCACTAATGAACATGTTAATGAAGGTTGGTCTCAAAACTCATCCCTGAGGAACTCCACTAGAAACCTCCCTCCAGAGTGACAGTTCACCTTTCAATATTACCCATGTAGTGTCCCCTTTCATCAGTTCTTTATCCACTTTTCAATTTCCACATTAATCCCCACCTTCTCCAAATTAACTAATAATTCCCCATGTGGTACTGTACCAAATGCCATAATGAAATCCATGTAGATTAAATCTACTGCATTGCTACCATCTTTAAAAAAATCTCAGAGGATGATCAGGGTGGTCCGGCATGATCTAGCTTTTGTATAATCATGTTGTATTTTATTCCAATAACCATTTACCCACATATCCTTTACTTTCTCTTTTAAAGTTTTTCCAAGAGCTTGCATACAACTGAGGTCACACTAAAGAGTCTAGAGTTTCCTGGATCACTGCCCCCTTCTCTCCTTTATTAAAAATAGGCCCCATATTGGGCTTGCAATTTCATGGGGTCTTGCTATTGGCTTGCAATTTTAGTTCCTTTAATGTTCTTGTGTAGAGAGAAACTGGATCCCTCAATTTGGTCCATTAACTGATCTGAACTTGACTTCAATCTCAGATGTAATAATTTCTACTTCCATATTCTCATTTCCATTAGCCACCTGCCACTACCTTGGACGATTCTTCAATAATCTGTAATCCCCACCCTAACACCATTTTTTAGCAGTCCTACTTACAGTCAATGTCCGTGTCAGAAAGGACCAGCTAGTCTGGCCTCCCGCACATTGCAAGCCACAGAACCTCACCAATCCAGTCCTGAAATAGACCCCTAACCTCTGGCTGAGTTATCGTATTGGCAAACAAATCAGAATATAGAATCATAGGGCTGGAAGGGACCTCATGAGGTCTAGTCCAAACCCCTGCTAAAAGCAGGACCACTCCCACTAAATCATTGTTTTGTCTAACCGGGCCTTAAATGTTTCCAAAGATGGAGATTCCACCACCTCCCTAGTTAACCCATTCCAATGCTTCACCACCCTCCAAGTGAGAAAGTTTTTCCTAATATCCAACCTCGACCACCCCAGCTGCAGGTTGAAACCATTGCTCTTTGTTCTGTCCTCTGTTACTACTGAGAACAGCCTAGCTCCCCCCTCCTTGGAGCAACCCTTCAGTTGAAGGTTGCTATCAAATCCCCCTGCAGTCTTCTCTTCTGCAGACTAAATAAGCCCAGTTTCTTCAGTCTCTCCTTGTTAAGTCATGCGCCCCAACCCCCTAATCATTTTTGTTGCCCTCCGCTGGACTCTTTCTAATTTGTCCACATCCCTTCTGTAGTGCAGAGCCCAAAACAGATGCGGCCTCACCAGCTCCGAACAGAGGAGAATAATCACATTGCTTGATCTACCGGGAACACTCCTGCTGATGTAGCCCAATATGCCATTGGCCTTTTTGGCGACAAGAATTGGACATTATCAAAGAAGTTGGACTAGCAGAGAAAACAGATTATAAAAAAACTGCTGTTTCAAAGAAAAAATTGTGATACTTTATGTAGCTGTGAAAGGAAATTACATAATTTGACGCAAGAAGTGAAGAGACATGTTATTACTAAAGTCTAACACCAAACAAATTTTTTAAAAGAAACTGGTAAACATTTAAAATTACAATATTTTTAATTTGTCAAATATTGTTCAAATTACAAAGAGTAAGTTCCCCTAGAACATGCAACATGGAAGAAGAAGACAGAGTAGCACGCACCTCTTAGTTTATACCAATATAAATTCTAATGAATGCCTAAAAGTAGTCAAGCCACTTAAGAATATCATTGGTAGTTCAATTTCTCTTAACGTAAACTTCCATACACATTTCTCTCAACAGGAGTATAAAACAACCAATGACAAAATAAGTAATCCTATTTACACAGGCAACAACACAATTACATACGAAGCTATATGGGTCACAAAAGATTTCATGTTTAATTATACAGCAAATGGATATTATAAAGAGCAGACTCAGGGTCATGCTCCAATCACGGACATTCTGTCCTGAGCTAAGATTTAAATCTCAGCCCAAAATAACCTAGAGTGAGTTACAGAACTGAGGTATAAGAATGCAGATATATCAGTATTGAATTGACACAAAGAATTTAAGAAATACCAGCTGAGAATGTATTAAGTTCAGTAGGCAAATAATACAGCTACATATTTTTATACATTATATTTAGTTAAAATAACTGACTCAGGAGGATCTTCTTTAAAAAACTGAGCTTTTCAAATAAACTTCCTAAGTATTGTTAAGCTTGGAGCAAAAAATTTCTGCTGGTCCATTTTGGGATTTAGTCCACAAAAATATCTCCAATACTAAAGGGGCAAGAAGAGAGAAATCCATGCCCAACTGCTGTTCCAATGCTTGTCTCAAATGATGCTGCCTACAAAAAAAGAAAAAGGTGATCGATGAACCAAACCAAGGTGTGGAGGAAGCAGATGTGCTAATAAGACTTTTCTATCTTGAATTTCAATACTGTAAAAGAAACAAGGAATCCTGTGGCACTTTTAAAGACTACTTTATTTATCGTATGAGCTTTCGAGAAGTCCTACTGCATCAGACACTTTGAAGATGGGTGAACCGACAGAAGGAGAGAAAAATAAATGCATGAGTAACACTTCCCTGCATTTATTTTCCTCTCATTCCCCATCTACAAAGCATCTGATGTAGTGAGATTTTTCTCCCATGAAAGCTCATACAATATATAAATGTTAGTCTTTACAAGTGACATAAGACTCCTTATCATTTTGCTGACCTAGATTAACATGGCTACCCCTTTGGAACTTTTCAATAATGCAGCCAAGTTCCAAAGGGGCAGCCATGTTAGTCTAGTTCAGTAAAACAAACAAGGAGGCCTGGGTCACTTAAAAACTAATCAATATATTTATTGCAGGAGCTTTCATGGGAGAAAATCATTAGCACATACACTATTCAAGTTGGTTTATAAACTAAGATCTCACAGTGCAAGATGAATGGTAAAGTCAGAACAAACTGGTTGCTCCCAATTTAACCATATTAACTTGCTGTCCAGCACACACTGGTACTATGAACTGTAGGTAAATTAATCTTAGCTAATAGCTAAGTTAGGGTTGACAGAGTAAGTCACCAAAGAAAGCTGTACATATTGCGCGCAGTGGAGAATCTTTCAGTCATCGTACTACGTGCTGGACAAAAGGAATCGTGGAAAGTTCAATAAAGTAAACAGAGAAGAACAGGGGAACACTGACAGTATGAAAACTTGTAGGGAACAGCAACCTGTGAAGATCAAGACTGGGAATGGTTTATCAGCTGGATGACAGCTAGAGAGCAGAAGTCATTTTCATCTAGTTTAATGAAAGTAAGAAAGAAAATGCTCCTTTTGCAGAAGAAAAAAAGAAGATACCACCACCACTTGAAAAGCATGCACTGTCCAAGTCAGAATTTTAATTCTTTGACAAGAAATTTTTGTCTACATAAACCATCAGGAAGCCATACAGTTCCCATCCCAACCCAAAACAAGATTTTCAACACACGGCAAGAATTAAAACCACGGTCTCGAAGTCTTCCTGAAGTCAATTAAAGGTTAGTGGTTTCTCTGAAACCTGCTCTACACTGTAGAGCTAGATTGTAAGGCAGCTTACATTGATCTAACTCTGTAAAAGAGTCTACGCTAAAAGGACGCACTTGCCAGTGTAACTCATCTGCTACACTGATTTAACGCCACTTCTGTGAGAGGCACAGTGCTTAGGTGGATGCAAGTTAGGTTGATGCAAACTCGGTGTAGCCACTGGGTTACTTAGATCAATTTTAGTAAACCTCCAGGAAGTGTCTCAATGCCACACCATGACCACCCTGGTCAACATTTTTTGTTCTTCTAAGTGCACTCCCCATCAATTAGTGATGCATCCACAGTGATATTGCAAAGGGAGTTTCCCATGTAAACAGAATTCCCATTTGAAGGAGGTTGGGTGGCATCCTACATTCTAATGATGGTTTGATTTTTCTGTCAATACCGGTTTTGTATAACAATTGCCCGTCAGGTGGCCTACACGTGCAGTTGTGCATGTTATATACACTACAAAGGTGACGGCTGCCATATAAGCCAGCATTTGGAGGCATGTTTGTATGTCCAAGGTCGGACTGTTTTCTGTTATAGATTCCAGATTCACAGTGGTGTCACATCTGGGTTTTGGGAGGAACACCCTCGCAGTAAGAGAATCCAAATACACATCCGGAAACTCTAGCTGTTGCACAAGCTACAGGGTGGGTTTTTTTGTTGTTGATCATCAGCCCTTGTACACAAAATAATGTCCTTGTGTGAAGTGGTCGAATGGCCACCATCCACATGCATGCCCCTATCAGACAATCATCCAAATAGGGAAATACAGTCGTCCCCACTCTACAAAGGTAAACTGTATATTAATAGTGATTGTTGCCTACTGTAACTTTCAAGAATCTTCTGCTGGCTGGGCAAATAGTAATGCAGAAATATGTATACTGAAGATTACAAACCAGTCCCTTTGTTCCAGCACAGATAATATGTTGGCCAGAAAAATAAAAAGCAAGGAGTCTTGTGGCACTTAAAGACTAACAGATTTATTTATCGCATGAGCTTTTTTGGGAGAATATCCCACTTCATCAGGCTCTTTGAAGAGGGAGAACTTATAGAATTGGATGAAAATAAATGCAGGAGAGTACAAGACATGGGATCAAGTCATACTGCAACAGCAAATCAGAGCATTTGTAAGGATTCAAACTCTAGGAAACAGCATACAGAGGGAGGGTGAAGTCAAATTACCTGTTATTATGTGAAAAGAATCCATAGTCACAATTCAGCCCTGCTTTCACATAATTTAATTTGCATTTTAATTTCTCTCTGAAGCCTTGATGTCCCATTGATTTTCTTGTGGACCATCGTTTAACAAATCATTAATGGAGTGATTAGGAAGATGGAAGTGCTCAGCAACTGTTTGGGTTTTGGGGGTTTTTTGGTGTGTGTGTGTTATGATTTCTGATGTCAGTTTTGTGCCCATTTATTCTTCTGCGTAGGGACTGTCCTGTTTGTCCAATGTATAAGGCTTGGGGGCATTTCCGGCACATGATGGCATAAATCACACTAGTGGATGACCAGGTGAAGGACTCTTTGATGGAGTGGCTGGCTTGATTAGATCCCATGATGGTGTCTTTTGTGTAGATATGTGGACAGAGCTGGCAGCATGGTTTGTTGCAGGGATATGCGCCTACTTTAATGTTTCTGTTGTTAGGCCTGTAGTTGCTGGTGAGCACCTGTTTAAGGTTTGGGCGTTGTCTGTAGGCAAGGAGAGGTCTGCCTCCCAAGGCTAGAGAGAATGAGGGATCATCTTTTAAAATAGGCTGGAGGCCCTTAATGATCTGTTGTACAGGTCTGACTTGAGGGTTGTATGGATGTTAGCCAGACTATCCTGAAGTTTTGTATCCTTATAAATTTGTTCAGTTTTCTTAAGACCAAAATGGGTCTCCAACCTCTGGTCTTCTTTTGGGTGAGGAAGTAATGAGAATAGAAGCTTCTATTCCACAGCCCTGCACTCAAGGCCAGACCAAGTATTATCTATTCTAGACCACCCCTGACAGGTATTTGTCCAACCTCCTCTTTAAAATCTCCAGAGACAAGGATTCCACAACCTCCCTTAGCAATTGCATTCCAGCGTTTAACTACCTTGGCAGTTACAAAGTTTTCCCTCATACCTAACCTAAACCACTTTTGCTTCAATTTAAGCCTTTTTCCTCATGTCCTATCCTCAAAGGTTAACTAGAAAATTTTTTCTCCCTCCTCCTTGTAACAGCCTTTTATCTACTTGAAAACTATAATGTTCCTCCTCAGTCTTCTCCAAATTAAATAAATTCAGTTTGTTCAATCTTCCCTCATAGGTCATGTTTTCTAAACCTTTATCTTTCTGTTCTTCTTCTCTAGATGCCCTCTAATTTCTCCACATCTTTCCTGAAAATGCATGCCCAGAACTGGACCCAACAGCCCAGCTGAGGTCTAGTCAGCACAAAGGAGAGCAGAAGACTTGTGCCTTGCATCTTGCTTACAACATTCCTGCTAACACATGCTTTTAAAGCAACACTGTTGACGCATATTTAATCGTGAGTCAATATGACCCCTCACATCCCTTTCTGCAGTACTCTTTCTTAAGCAGTCATTTCCTATTTTACATGTGTGCTTAACTGTTCCTTCCTAAGTGGAGTACCTTTAACTTGCCCGTACTGAAGTTCATCTTATTTACTTTCAGGGCTGGCCTTACCATAAGGCGAACTGAGGTGGTCACTGCTGATGCATATGTATTCTCTCTGCTCTAGAAGCACAGAGATGGTGGGGTGTTGTGCTGAGGAAAAGAGGGCACAAGAGACATAACAGGCAGGCAGGAGAGACAGTGAGAGGGAACAACAGAAAGCAGCAGGAGCTTCTAATATACCTCTCAGGCACCCCAGGAGCCTGAAGCAATTAACACCAGCTTCTCAGGGAGCTTCCTGTTTCCCGCTGCTTCCCTGAACACACCTGAGGAGAACAGGCAGTTAACTGAACCAATAGGAGCCAGTTAAGCGCTTAAGGCACTGATTATCTTCCCTCACTCAGGCCCTGCTACCAGCCTGCTCATTTCTCCCCTTCAATTGAGTGTTGAGAGCCACTACAGATGGCAAAGAATAGCAGTCATGAATGAAAGAAGAAAATGCCCCTCCGAGGCAGCATTCAGAAGAAGCAAGCAAGCGAAGGAAGCTTTTCTATCTAAGCAAGAAAGAACTCGCTCTCCTGAGATACGCAGACACAAATGTTCACAGTGAGCCTTCCAGCCCCAGCGAGCATGTGAATGGTGAGCAGATGCCTGATCTTCCAGTTAGTCAGAGTGCCGCTGACCTGGCAGCTACCGTAGCATCCACATCTCCATCTCAAATGGATGTAACCATGCACATTCCTGAAGAAAAGCACAGATGAGATAAGAGGGTGGTGGAGGTGCAAGAAACAGCCACTGCTCAGTTTAGTTCCTTAAGTCTAGATTAGTGGCTTTCAAACTACGGGTCAAGACCCAGTACTGGATCGCAGACCCTCACGTACTGGGTCACGGCACCCACTGCTACTGCCAGAGAAAGACTGGAAAGCTTTGCTCAAAGATATAACTGTTGTGTCATGGGCATAAATGATTTTTTTCAACTGGGTCCCAAGGAAAAAGGTTTGAAAACCACTGATCTAGATGACCCAGGATTGTGGACCCACTTGAGCAGTAGCCTGAGAGACTTCCTTGTACTGCATGGGCCACAGCAAGTGAAAAAACTTCATGTTCCCCAAAGACAATAAAAAAAGAAGTTTCCATCCAACACATCACTGGCATGAAATCCCCAATGGTGACAAAGTGGAGAGTCCATGGCAAAAACCCAGAATGCTGCATGCTGTTTTTGTTGCAAACTCTTCCAGTCTAATGTTCCAGCCACACTGGGTTCTACAGAACCAAAGGACCAGAAAAATCTGGCTAGAAATCTGACATGCCATGAGAAGGCAGCAGATCACCAGAGAGCACTCCATAGGTGGAAAGAGCTTGAGATGAGACTAAGGTTAAAGGCCACCACAGACAATCCTTATTAAGAGAAGATTGCATCAGAGTCCCTTTACTTGCAAAATGTTCTGAAAAGGCTTAATGCCATTGTGAAAATGCTTGCTACCCAAAACCCAGCACTGTGTGGTGCTTCAGATCAGATGTGCCAAACAATGGAAACTTCCTTAAAATTGGGGAGTTGTTGGCTAAGTTTGATACCGTACTCCAAGAGCCACCACCCAAGAAATCTACATACACCAATACCCTAGAAAAACAATTCCAAATGACATAACACAGTTACTGGCAACAAAAGTCAAACAGAAGATAACGGTAGATCTGAAGTCAGCATGATATTTACTCTGTTATTCTGGACTGCACACCGGCTATTAGCCATACAGAACAAATGACTTCAATGGTGCATTTTATAACCACAACAGAACCTAGTGAAAATGTCCCTGCAATGGTGACTGTCAGAGCATCTTTACTGACATTGATGGTACTACAGGAGCTGGAATGACAAATGTATTTCTTAAAAAGCTGGAAGACACAGGAATTGTGATAGGAGATGTGTGAAGTTAGGGCTACAATAATGGTGCCAACATGAGAGAAAAGAACAGAGGAGTGCAAGCACAGACCCAAGACTTAACCCTCCGAGCTTTTTTTGTCCCATGTAGTTCTCATTCATTGAACTTGGTGGTCAACGAAGCAACATCAGCGTCTAGCAAGGCTGCTGAATTCTTTAATGTAATTCAGAGCATCTATGTACTTTTTTCTGCACCAACCCACTGATGGCACATTTAGAAGCAATATCTGGAAACATCCTCTCTGACATTAAAACCACTGAGTGCCACATGATGGGAAAGTTAGTGGAGGTGATAAAGCCTCTCAAACTGCAAATTGGAAAGATAAATGATGCCATAGTTGCCATTACGGAGGACAATGCTATGACAGGAACTGTTTGTGGGAGAACAGTGACAGAGGGAAATGGAATCACCAGAAACATACATACCGTAACATCAAATTTCTGCATGGCTTAGCGTTGTGGCATGACATACTGTTTGAAATAAATGTTGTAAGCAAGAGACTCCAAGGTGTTGACCCTAATATATTTGGAACAATGGAACAAGTGGGCAAAGTCATATCTACAGTCTTACCAGTTAGATGAGGGATTTCAAAATATTCTGAAGAATGCACAGAAGTCGGCAGAGGAACTTCACACTGAAGCTATTTTCCCTCCCACTCAAGAATAAAAGTCATCGAAGAAAACAAGGCACAGGGTAACCCCATAAGAGACCCCAAACAACAACTTAAAGTTGAATTCTTTAACCAGGTGCTAGATTGTCAATACAATCAGTTGAAGAAGGTTTCATACAGCTCAAAGAACAACAAAAGATTTGGAACGTTGTATGATATTCCAAAACTCCTCACTATACCTGAAGGAGGCCTACACCAGCAATGCAGGGCACTAGAGACAGTGCTAATACATGAAGCCATGCATGATATTGAGTGAGGGGGTTTAGATGATGAGCTGAAAGCCCTTTCAAGACACATTCCAGCAGGATCAACTTCAAAGGCAGTTACAGAATTTATGTAATAATATGACCACCCTCTTTCCTAATGCTTTTGTTGCTCTGCACTTACTTTTAACACTTCCTGTAACAGTTGCCACGGGAGAACGCAACTTCCCAAAGCTTAAGTTAATGAAAAACACACCTACACTCCACAATGACACAGGAAAGGCTTGTCAGCCTTGCAACCATCTCAACAGAGCATGAGCTGACCCAGACTGTGGACCTTCAGTAAGCAATTCAAATCTTTGCAACCAAGGAGGCATGGAAAACACCACTTTGATTATTCAAACAGATAAAAACACCAGTGTTTACTAAGCAGATAAGAAGAGTTACATTTGCTGTTTAGGCATCTGAAAATTACTTAAAATTTTTGAACAAGGTATTTTAAGTGGTTAGTTTTCCTTTGTTGGGGTAGGTAGCAGAGCAGTACCGTGAGAGGAGTAGAACAGAAAGAAGGCAGAATTGAGACCTTTCAAAGTTTTGGCCCAAGTGAGTGGGCATGGGGGCATCATTTGAGCTCCCCGCCTCAGGTGCCAAAATGTTGTGGGCCTGCCATTTCTCCAGCTTATTTTGAATCTTCTCCTCCAAAGCTCTTACAATCCATCCCAGCCTGATATTGTCTGGAAACGTTGTGCATGTACGCTCTCTGTCATTATCTAATTCACTGCTGAAGATATTTAGAGCCCTGCGTGCATACAAAAATGTGGATCCAGAACTGGACCTCACCCATCCGATGTCAGAGTTTATCCAATCTGCGGGTCATGTTTTACGTGGATCCAGAACTGCATCTGCAACTGAGCTTGGACTCACAGACAGCATTTTAGCATTTGACTGGCTCACTTGCCACATGGGTCCCACCCATTTTTTTCCTCTCCTTGTTTGCAATTTGCATGTTGTGTTGTCAGTCAGATGTCCTTGGCCACCAATGAAATTTCTGTTGACAGCATGGCATGCAAACCACAAACAAGAAAATGAAGAAGTGGACAGGGAAGGCATAGGGAATGAGCCAATCAAAGGCCAGCATGCTAACTGATTGACAGTGTCTCTCCCCAGCCTGTTGTGACTGAGACTCTGATTGGCTGGCAGACCACCAATCATAGCTCAACTGGGATTAGCTGAAGCGCTTCCTTCTGCCCAACAACTCCCATGTGCTGACGATGCAGAAGGCAGCAGCAGCTGCAGGCATCATTCATAAATATGCAATCCGCAGCCATGGACAAGTCCGCAACAACAAGGCTGCAGATGTCTGCAGCCACAGCCATGGATGCAGTTACCCACAGATCAGCAGGGCTCTAAAGATACTGGACAGACTCAGACCCAGAATCGAATCCTACAAGACGCCACTTGATATGTCCTTCCAGTTTGAATATGAGTCACTGATATCTACTCTCTAGGAAAAGCTTTCTAACCAGTGCTGCACTACCTTATAATGGTTCCATCTGGATAGTGCTTCCTTGGCTTATAAACTTCAATTCATAGGATAGAGGACTTGCCCTGGAGTTCACCAGCAAAACTAAAAGACTTAGTAAGTTCGTCCTTTATAATGATGACCAGATGATATTGATAAAGCTGCAAGTGAACCAAGCAAACATCACCACAACTACAATAAAAGAACGAACCAGACACGTGGCAACTGGCAGCCTCCAACAGTCTGACAAACTTTCCTTAGCAGAAGTCACCAAAAGATCAGAATTGTCAATAAAATAACAAAACAACCAAACTACAAAAGAGCAGCTACTCAACCATCTTAACACCACTTCTCCCGGGGCTCAACAAAATCAGCACCCAGCCAGGCAGTCAGCTTCAAAGCAAGACACCTAGCTGGGGTACCCCTCATAGCCAAAAGCCCACAGCAGCAGCACAAAGCCCCCACCACCAACATGCCACCAAATCCACTGACCACCAGTAAAGATGCTGGCAGTTTTATTTTTTGGGCATCAGAGGGTGCTTCTCTCTTCTATTTGCACAGCAGAGGTAGGCACAAGGCTTCAAACTCCAGGTGCCAAGCAACTTGGAGCCCAGAGTTTGTGAAGCCCTGACTTATACCACACAAGGACAAGATTCTCATAATTTGGCACAAAATTTCAAATCACTGAGGAATCTGCATGCTTCCATTCTGTCCTAAAGAAATGGCACATCAGATATTTCAAGAATAAACAAATTGCTTCTATTTCCCTGACTTCACAAGTGAAATTTCCAGCTGTCTGATTCTTCAAGTTCAGTGAAAACAGTCCCAAATCAGAAAGCCCCAGAAGAAACTCCTTATACATTAGCTCCACTGAGTCACCAATCTGCAGTAAAAATCCAGGAATAAGCCAGGACACACAAATCACGGGGCAGGAGATAAGATTTATCTACATATCCCTGCCAGGCAGCAAACCATTGAACAAGGCGGCTGAGTTTCAGATGTACACATCATTCTGACTTTCTAGAGCTCTGAATAAAATCCATCTTAGATTATAAAACATTCTAACAAATAGCCATCTCTCACAAATCTGGTAAATGTCTAAATATGCACAAATGTCACATTTGGCCATACATTTCCTTATGAACTATTTATATCAGTTACACAGCACATCCACAATGCTACATAAAATAGCTAATAATTTTCTCCTATGTTTTCACCAGTCTTCATCTAGTAGTGACCATAACATATAGGATAGGCTTTGATAGCTGATTGATCTTTCAAAAGTATTCCTGCCCTGATTAAAATGCAATTTTTGTCATGCAATTCATTAATGAGTTGTTTCACAAACTGAAGTGTTCATTTTAAATGACTGTTAAAAAGCCCACTTCTATGGCCAACAATTTCCTTACAATAGCTTTTCAGTGGCTTATATAAAATAATTTGTGATGTGAACTAGAGGGAGACTTCAAAAGTCACCTGAACAACAGGCACCTCTGAAAGGCCCTCTCAGCAAAGAGGTAAAGGGCTGAAAGGGCAATGAAATAGGACCTTTCTTTATTACAATCCCTCGCAACAAGGCTGAAAGACACTGTCAAAAATGCGAGAACAACTTATATGGTCACTGCGCATGCTGTACATCACCTGGTAACAAAGGTCCATATGGCAAATTTCATCTGTATAGAAATTCTGTTTTAAAATAAAAAAAGCTGGCAACAGAAAAATTGAGAAAGCTGGTCACTTGTGCTTACACTCCAAGGTAAAAAGTACTTCATTAATACTCAATATACAAGAAAAGTGATAACTGAAGTGTTCTGAAAACTACTGATGTTCTCTTTGTAATGGTCAAAGTGGGATAATTCGTCCATACCTTTTCATAAATTAAAATGTATTTCTCTTTATTACATGCTACTCCGCAGTCAAGACAGCAATCAACTGTGCAGCAATGAGTTTAGCATTCCACATGCCTTTGTTACGGTACTTAACTCCCTCATATATCGTGAAGCGACTAAGCACCAAGTACGCTAACCTTGAGAAAACCTGGAAGGGTGCTTCAAATGTCATGAAGCTCTCATCTACAAACTGAATTGTTTGTTACAGTTGCTAAAGTCATGTTAGGACTGAACTGAAGCAGACATGATAGCAAAAATGACAAGATTTTTAAGTTAGGTATCTTATTAACTATAAGGCCTGGAAACACTTTGGTGGATCAGTAAGAGTACTCTCAAGACCAGAAGACCAAAGAGTAACAAAATGAATTAGTTCTTCAGTCGAGTTATTTGCCGCTTTTAAATTCCCTAGCTGTTGTTTGTGTGGGTCTCATTTAAATGCCCTTTTTCCTTATCCTTATCTGTACTTCCTTCCATCGAAGCATCCAAACTTCACTCTTAAGCCAGCTCTTTTTAATAAATACCACAGACTACCCTGAAAGCATATAACTGATTTATGAAGAATCTTCAGTTCCCTTTGATGCTCTTTCCTCACGCTGTTTATTCCACAGGTTCCCCTATTTTTCCTATAGCATACCACACTTTTAATAGAGCCATTCCTCCCTGCCCCATCATCTTGCTCACAATTATACAAAATTCTTGTGACAACCATAATGACAGAGAAAACCAATATTGGAAGAGGATGTATTTTAACACTCTTTAATGCAATAAGCATCACTCAACTTTTTTAGTTGTTCATTTGACTGTGAGTGTTTTAAGTCGTTAGCATCTTTCACTGTTCATGGCAGTTACACTCCCATCTGTTCTGTTCTCTCCAACCACCAGAATACAGACATAGGAAACACATACCTCAACAGCAGTAAGAGGGCAGTGCTCAAAATTTGTTTTAACTACATTGTTTTTAACAACCAATACCTCATGGCTTCAGTTATAACGCATGAGGATGCAGAAGAAAAAGCGTGCGGTATAAAATTCTCACTAATACAAAGAGCTACCACACGGTCCCATGGCACTATTCAAGTCCCTCTTCGGTCTTTAACCTGGGTTTTTAAGAACAACTCTCCTCTGAAAAATTATTCTCTATCAGTGATATTCATAGAACCATAGAAACATAGGGTTGGAAGGGACTTCATAGGTCATCTAGTCCAACCCCCTGCCAGAGGCAGGACCATTCCCACTAAACCATCCCAATCATGGTTTTGTCCAGCCGGGCCTTAAACACCTCCAAAGATGGAGACTCCACCACCTCCCTAGGCAGCTCATTCCAATGCTTCACCACTTGCCTAGTAAAAAAGCTTTTTCTAATATCCAGCCTCGACCTCCCTAACCGCAACTTGAGACCATTGCTCCTCATTCTGTCCTCTGTTACCACCGAGAACAGTCGAGCTCCATCTTCCTTGGAGCATCCCTTCAAGTAGTTGTTGGGGATAGTCTCAACTTCCATGCTTAATATTCTCAATTCACAAAAAAGGATAGTTTTTTCCTTACTAGTCACCCTCAAAACTCAATCTGGGATCTACGAACTTCCACAACCCACATACTACAGTGAAACCAGTGCAATTCCACTACCTTCTTTGGGGTTTTCTATATGCAACTTATCCACATTTATGAACAATTTTGTTACGCAAGAAGTGTAATCTAGATCATTCTTATCTGTTTGCAGTTCTTAATCAAACTGCAAAAAGAACCCATCAAATTGAGGTTAATCACTCGAGTAACCAGATGCAATGATACATAGGAAGAAGGAACAAAAAGTTCCCAGTAGATTAATACTGTTCCATGTTTGCACAGTCAATTTTCAAAATAAAATTATCAGTTTTAAGTGACATATAAATGGTGCATAGTGACTTCTGTAGTCCTTGTGCATCAGGTTGGCATTCACTCAATTACTTAAAAAGAAAATAAGCATATGTATTGTAGTCTCAACTTCAGATATGAGTGCTAGAAAACTCAGTCAGAAAATAATTTATTTCAGAATTGTACTTCATGTGCATACACAGCTTAACCTGACTAAAAGAAGATTTCCATTTAAAAATCTACTGCAAATAAGGTTACTCGTTTCAAATAGGGACTGCATCCTGCAGTAATCAAAAAGAAAGCTCTAAAATTCTTTAAGTTACAATAAATGACAAACAAATTTCTGAATCTAAAAGGTCATGAACTTTTTGCCTTCCAACCATAATATTAAACACATGACATTTTACTGAAACATTTTGTTTACTTCAATCTTCTCTCTGTTATGCCCCAAGCAGTGTCAATTGGCTTATGCCACTTTTAAAACACTATGTGGCAGGATGTAGTATTTTGCCTTGCAGACTCTTAAATTCAACATACTATGTACCATATTGATAGACTATAAAAATTTTGTTTAGTAGAAGGTCATGACAGAACATTAGGATTATGATTCGATGCAACCAAGATATTGGGTAATACCCTGGCATGAAAAGAACCCCGTAAAGGACAACAGATACCTCAGAGAAACCTGAGACAGAGACCCCTCCCATGAACAGTGAGGAAGATGCCCAATCAGGAGGGAAAGGCAGTGCGGAGGTCCAGCTATGCCAGGAGGCAAGACCTGTTCAAAATTCTACCAGTCTTGCCAGCCTCACCAGCTGAGCACAGACAAACCCAATGAAGGGCAAGATAATCGGGCAAAAGTACGTGTGCATTTTCCCTCATAACTATGTCTAAACTCAATACAGCACCCAGCCCACCTCCAGCTTAACAAAACAAATACATCAACTCGCCCTTTGTCTTACTTGTACAAGAACAGGTAGCACACAACCAACAAAGTAAGGTACTTTACATTTCTTTCCTCCCCATGAGTTAGCCCTCCCCTCACATAAAAGCAGTCTGCCTTCATACACAGGGATGTCCTTTGTATCCTCCTGAGAGCTTTTGATGAGACTTTCACAAAGGAACTCTGCAATCCTCTCCTAAAAGTTTCTAGGGATTGTTGCCTTATTTCTTCCTCTGCAGCAGACACTCTTGTGCCACTCGGTGAGCAATTCATCAGGCACCACCAGAGAGAAAAGGCTAACAGCGTTATGACAGTTCTTGGACCCAGTACCAGCTGTGTTCTGTGTCTTTGTTAATCTCAAATGTGAAATAAATGTCACCAGTACCTTCAATATTCAGAACCATTCTCTGGTGCTTGCACCTATGGAGTGAGAACTGAAATTCCTCTCCCTTTCCCTCCACGTAGGCTATACTCATCATGCCTGAATCTGGAGAGCAGTCTCTCCAAATCTAGAGTCAATAAGCATATCTTATTAAAACTTCTTATGGAATAAGGAAGGGGAGCTCTGAAACTTATCTTTCACTTTCCATTGTGACTATAAACTCAGTGACAGACTCTAAGTCAGTGGCTTTCAAATTTAGGGTTGGGACCCAGTACTGGATCGCAGCACCCCCTCCTGCCACCACCAAAAGACTTGAATGCATTGCTCAATGAAGTAATTGTTGGGTCATGGACATAAATGATTTTTTTTCAACTGAGTCCTAGGAAAAAAAAGTTTGAAAACCATTGCTCTGAAGTCAGAAGGGACCAGTCTGATCATTTAGTCTGATCTCCTGCACAAAGCAGGCCACCCAACTGACCCAAATACGGTGACTGATTAAACCCTAGGCATGTGGGCAAGTCTCACCAGCCAGTCACCCAAGAAAGAAATCTCTGTAAAACTCAGAACCCACCTCATCTGTGACCTGGGCCTCCTGGAACAACCTCCTGAATGTACCAAAATCAGGGCAAGCTGCAAAACCAGGGGCCAAACCCCCAAACCACTGATAGGTAGTACTTAAACCAGTCTCTCAGTCAGCAACAAAACATGCTTCTGATTGCCCACATTGGTCATCACAAAGCATAACAAAACAGAAACAGCCCCCTTTATTGCACATCAGCTCCTCGGGTCTCCACCTAGCCATGGGGCCTCTGAAAGAACTAGGTTCTCCTGACCCCAAAGGGCCAGCCACATTACCCAGAACAATATAGACTTGGATCTTACCCAAAATATCATGCTAGCAGCCAGTCCTTTAGTAACTACAACTAAGGGTTTACTATAAAAAGAAAAGAAACAAAATACGAAAGATATTAAAGGGTCAAAGTGAATCACATACATACAAATGATTTAGAGTCCAGAGAAAGCAAGTCCTTGAAGAAGCTGTAGTCAGCGGGTTAGTCCAATTCCTCTGGTACACACCCAGCACCTGGGTCGGTCTCAGTCCTTTGTTCAGAGCAGCAGAATAGTCTGAGAGGAGGGTGCTGATTGCAAGTTGGAGACTGACAACTGAAGACGAAATGGAGATGCGGCCACTACTTTTTACCACCTCTGGCCTTCCTATGCTCTGCAGTCTTTACAAAATCAAAATGGAGTTGAATCACATTGTCAGCCTGGGTGACTGACCGAGCAGGTTTTTTTCCCAGGCCCACTGTAGCTGGGAGCTTCCTTAATGGGCCATTAAGAGGACAATGGGGGTTGGACTAGATGACCTATGAGGTCCCTTCCAACCCTATGATTCTATGAATGCTTTTGCAGACACCCAGTCTGGGTATGCCTTAGAATCAAATAACTTGGAACATAAACAGAACAAACATATTCCTAACTTCTGTTACAGATACGATACTTGCATATAAACCATATAATCATTCCCAGCAGATTCCAACCTTTCTATTGGTACCAAACATGGTACATCACATATGGATTATTGCAAATATGAAATATTAATATGAAAGAATCATAAGTAATCCCCTAGACCCAGACAGTATGACGCCATCTACCCTCCCTTCTTAGGCCACTGGCACATCCACCACCAACAGTTGAAGATCAACAGTCAGTCAGTTTCCAAAGCAGGTCGTCCCATCATACCATCCCCTCCACAAACTTATCAAGCTCCATTTTGAAGGCTGTTATGTTTTTTGCCCCCACAGCTCCCCTTGGACAGCTATTTCAGAACTTTACTGCTCTGATGGTTAGAAACCTGCGTCTAATTTCAAGCCTAGATTTCCTGACGAACTGTTTGTTTTTAATCAGAAAACACTGCCCCCTCCACAACAACAGAGGACCTGATGCTGATGAGAAGGAGAAAGAAGAGGAATAAGAAGGACGTGTTCAGAGAGATCCTGTAAGCCAGGACTACACTAGACTGCATTCAAAGGGCCTGGAGGGCCATGACAAACAGCATGAAGTAGACAGTAGACAGGAGAAAGCCTCAGAAGGAACAGGAAAGAAAGATGCCCTAGGACATAATGGATGTCTTCAAGCAGGGACCAAAATGCTACAGGCCCTGGCTGACAGAGGGTTCCAAAAATCCCAGGCTCCCCAGTCTCCACGGTCCTTAGAGACAGATGACCATGGCAGCAACTCCCTACTCTTCCCAACACACCACATGGCACCGCAGGCCATATTTCTACCTCTCTCTCTCTCTACACCAGGGACAGCTTTTCACCCTTTGCCTCACAGATATTATGCAGGACACAACAGGCAGTTATAAGCACTGGATTATTTTTCTCAGAAATCCAGTTCAGTGAGCATATGCTACCAACATCCCTTCAATCTACCAAAAGCACATTTCAGAGCCCTTCTGCACCTGCTGATCCAACAGTTGAATCTCTACTTCATGTTGCTCAAGATGACTGGCATACAACTTCATGAGCCAGAAGAGCAAATGCATAGGCTGAACCTACCCAGAATAAACACTGTCATTTCCATCTCACCAAAGATAACTCACCAGTGATGAAAGACAGTCCTTTGTTTCAAACAATGTGAATGTCACGCACCTTCCCTGGACAACCCATGTTAATATAAGAGAAACACCCAGGTGACCCACCAATGCTTGCACAACTACAGAGAAGAAGCCCTTGCTGTTGATGTATCTTGCAGTAAGATGGGCTGGTGGCAAAACAAAACATGGATGTATATCCAACTATCACCCCTCCACAGTTCAGGTACCTATCAGTGAAAATCCATTCGCTGTGTCCCGTATGTTACCAAAAGCCACAAACCTGCCTCCACCTAGTAGAATACAATTATTGGCCCTAAACATGTGTATTACAATGACTACCCCCATGTGGCTTTTCTAGCTCCAAAACAACTTCCCCCCCAACCAGTCACAATTCAGAACTGCAGCCATCCCAAGTGCAATCACCACTCATTTCTCCACCTTCAATGCAGCTCTGATTCTGGTGCCTTGGGGGAAGCCTCAGCACAGATTCATGAATGTAGCCTTTCACAGCCAAAAGTTTTGCAGCCCCTGCTGGTCACCCCAAACCCCCATCATGATGGAATACCACCAATCAGCACTCATGCCTCAGGCCAAGAAACAGTGACCCACCATCCTCAGCTGCTCCACAGATGCCACCATGAACTTTGAATTGTTTTTCACTATGCTTCTTGGCAAACCATCTCCAAAAAAACAGTCAATGTCCCTCATTGTCACACTACTTCCTACAAGTCTGCAAGTACAGGGGAATCAGGTGTCCCATATTAGCAATATTCATGAGAAAAGTACTAAGCTGGGGCTCAATGCTTCTTTCAGAAGGGCAGGCATTGAAAAGTGTGATGTAGGTTTGTAAGATTTTAAAAAGGCAAAAAAATTATAGGAAAGAAATATTAAGAGTTGGAGAAAGTTACACACTGGGAACTTGACCTCTAGCTCTCAGAGACCTCCACACTACTCATATCTATGCGACAACACACTGTGAAAATTCCCCAAGAGGCACTGCTCTGCACAGTGGAGTGTGGCATGCTGAGATACCACCACACTTTACACCAACATCAGCACACTTAGTGAGTAACACCAATGCAAGCAGTCAAGAACGCATGCGCCCAAGAGACATAAACATAGATTTTTACCAGGCATATGCTGACCTAACTTGCAAAGGTTGTAGGGTACACATAGCGTAGGTTACTTTCACCTCCACCTCTCAAACTATAAAATGGGATAATATCTACCACACCTACAATGTGTGACTGGAATCTTCAGAAATGTACCAAGGACTCCTTGCTTCTTTCTCAAAAATGTAGTACATTAATAAGAGATTTTCACAAGGACAAAAGGCAGTTTGGCACTTTATTCCCACTGACTTAGAAACTGGTCAAAAACTGCCCTTTGAAGACTCAAAGAGCTCCCTCCTTTTAGACCAGGAGTATCAACATATGGGCCAGATATGGCCGACCAACCTCATTGGTCTGACCTGTGTAGTGCCCCACACAATGCCGCAAGACCTATCCACTCTTTCCCCCTAAAAGGGGGGAGCATACAGGTCTCATGGCATCGCATGAAGCTCTATGCATGGGAGATAGCACTCCAAAAGGTAGGAGAGGAGAGAGTGTGATCTCTTAGCACCATGGCAGACAGAACTGCTTCTTTGCAGCACGCTCACTCCCAAACACAAGCAGCTTCCTACAGCTGCCCATAGTTTACCATCTTCTCCCACTTCAGCTGCTATTGCCACCCAGAAATCTCTCCAGTAGAACCGTCCTAAAATTATGCTGGCAAATAGCTTAGGAAACACAGAAGCCAACTGTAATTCTAGATTTATTCAGACTAAAAGATACATGCTCCTTCTCTCTGTCTAATAAAGGCACAACTCTTCTGCTGCACCGCTTTGGAATTACTCGATTCTCCTATAGAACAAAGAACAAGTCTTCAAAATATCAGTGTAGCCTTCCAAAGTAAAATACCACCAAACTGGGACAGCTCTGCACAGTGTAGGAGGGATTTACAGATAAGTCACTGACAAACTATACCTCAAGGCATTGTAGAGCACTGTGTATGCCAGACTGTTATGGTTGTGCCTAGTATTTTGACTTATGATATGCATGGCCCACCTCAAGTACATTTAATTCAAATCCAGCCCACCATAGCAAATAAGCTTGACATACTGTGTAGACATTTGTACTATAAAACACTGAAAACTCAAGGTGGAAGATGGACTTTGTACCCTAGGTGGGGCTGCTGGCACTGGCTGTTATGATTGCTTGGCACCTTCTATTTATAAGCAACCAAAAATATTGTCTTAGCTTTGCAAACTAATCATGTGAACTAAAATTGTCCAAGTTGTGTGTCAACCTCAAACTGACAAAACAGTCCATTATTCCAGGAAAAAGGTATACTGTTTTGCCCAACAAATATATAAATATTGAATTAAATTAAAATGTTGGCAAGCTTTTATTTGAGAAGCTCTCACATCCCTATATTCTCTGGAGCAAGGGTAAGCAACCTTGGGCTGAACAGGATTATCCCTGCAACACCAGCCCAGCCAAGACCCAATCCAGCAACCTGAACTGACAGCACGGAAAGCATCTCTCCTATGGACAGAAGGCATGGACAATCTTTATTCTGACATTACCAAATTTCTGAGTGCCTCACTTTGCAACCTTAACGTTCTTTTAGCACAATTTTCTTGCATTTAATATACAACTGTATTTAAAATGCATAATTTGTATCTAAGTTCCAAAGGAGCAGCCATGTTAGTCTAGGTCAGTAAAACCAACAAGGAGTCCTTTGGCACTTAAAGACTAACAAATTTATTTATTACATGAGCTTTCGTGGGAGAAAATCCCACTTTGTCAGATGCTTTGAAGAACTTGTATTTGAACCTAGAATTTGTATCCATTAGCCTACAGCTACATGGGGTAGCAAAAATCTTCCTCTGTTTTGTGTAATATCAAGAACACAGATGACACTCAAATCATAACTAACATCCAGCCATAACAAATATTGCTTTACACGCTGCTATTTTAACAGGCAGTTAGGAAGACATTTCAAAAAGGTCCTGATTTTACTTCTAGGCTCTGATCCATGTGGGTGGGTCTTCCCACATGCCCAGTTCACTGAAGTCTCTGACATTCCAAGAAGGACCAAAGGTCCATCCAGGTGAACTGGACTGCAAGGCTATGGCCCCAATTAATCCAACTGAGTATAATCCAACATATACGGTTGACTCTTTTCAAATATTCTCATTTTCCCAACCACCAGTATGATGTGGTAAAATGTGCTCTTTAGGGGCAAAGTCTCAAGAAAGCCCGAGTCAAAATATGACCTTCCTTGAAGAACATCTACTACATCACAGAATATACAACTATAAAATTTCAGATGTCAAGACGTTTGCACCTGAATATTTATTCATTAAAAAGTCAGACAGAATTACAAAGTCAGAAGCCATACACAAGATTTTTGTCAGCAAGTAGTGAGAATTATGTCACCATCTTCTGTATGTTGCTTTTCCAGAGTTCCCCAGGAAAAGTAGAAAATGGATTTACCTTAAAGTTCCAGCTGGATAACTTTTTCTATTCCTGGATATACCGGTCTGATTCTTGCAGGCTTAAATGAGATACACATTTATTTGCATTTCCCCCACCCCAGAGTTAGGGCCCCACATACTCATGAAAGAGGCCCATTGTCTCTGTTACAGCAGAGCCCCAAGGCCTAAAATCAGAATTAGGGCTCCACCATGCCACGTGCTCCACAAATAAGTGAAGCAACATCCTTTGCCCTAAAGATATTACAATGTAATTGAAGACAAGACACAACAGGTAACAAAATAGAAGAAAAGAGAGCACAAGGTAACAATAAAAAGGGCATACGGTTACCCAGGTTAACTAGCGCACAACATGACCCCAAATCATTTTAAACATACATACATGCCAGTTCCAGCCAGCACTGCAACTTCCCCTCCTTCTCCACTCAAGCTAGTCAACCTCGGCACCTCACCACTAGTGACCTTTCAGCACCTTCATACCTCCATTCATTAATAGAGAGTTTGAAAAAGAATCCATTCACCTACTCAGCAGCAGTGAACTCCTAAGCCAGTCTTTGAAGAGATTAAGATTTCATTAAAAGGGTTCTATTCCTCATGCTTGCAAAGACACCCTTCCAAAAAAAGAACCAAGGATAAAGCAATGCAGTTCTGTCTTTCCAAGTTCACAAATTGCTTTTACTTGGAAGAATTAATGAGCTACAGGGGAGCTGAGTGAAACAAACAAGACACTGGTTAGCTTCCCATAATATGGAGCACTCTGAAAATTGACAAAAGTACCAAATTCCAAAAGGGTAGCCCCATTAGTCTAGTTCAGCAAAACAAGAAAGGAGTCTTGCAGCACTTTTAAAAAACACAAATAAATTTATTAGTCTTTAGAAGTGGGGCAAGATTCCTTGTTTGTTTTGCAAAAGTATCAAAGCTACTATTTTGCTACTTTGTCAAGCTATTAGCTTCAGCAAGGGCAGGCAAATTAAGGACTTAAGATTTATGAGGACCCTCTGGCCAAAAGCCAACATAAATACTGCCCCCCCCCCCACATGCAGGGGCAGAATACTAGTAAGAATTCCAGCAATTTCCTTCCTCCCAGCAGGTCAGGTTCCCAGCTTCTCACCAAGACAGATACCCATAATGCTTACAGACCAGTCCTATACTCTTGTTTTGAATCAAGCCATCATTAGTAAACTCCTGATAAAACATAAGTCCTCCTGTATACTGTACCAGTTTAATTAAGCTGATTTTCTCTTGAACTATTTTAAAAGGATTTCCTGCTCCAAATACTATATTTCAAAACAAAAACATTAAATTAGTAAAACATTTCCAATATCTCTTTTCACAAAGACAGAAAACGTCTCAGTTTTAACATATCAAAGCCATCTTAAAATGACAAGTGGTGATACATGCAACCAATAAAATCAAAGCTTTACAATCTATATTGGTGAAATTACTCTGAATGTTGGTTGAAAAGATTTAGAAAATAAATCTTTGTAAAAAACAAGATCAAATCAATAATTTTCAATGGCAAGGTGTCAAATGGTGTATTAGTAATCACTTGCGTTCAAAGTACTGTATAGACATTAAGCTGATGTCACTCATCTGACGCAGCTGTTATTTAATTGCTTAAGAATGCCTACAATCTATACAGAAGAAAGGTGGTCACCTCCAAGTCTTGAAATGTCAAAGTAAAATGAATGGCGCATTACTGCACCACAACAATCCACATACTTACAGTTCCTTTGGCTACCCTACGAACAAATCACTGTCACTAAAAATGCTCACCAATTTTTCCAGCATGCTACTTCATCTGCCATGTTTTGGAGAAACGTAGAAAAAATTAAAACAAACAGTTATCTGTTAAATTCTGTTTAACAGCATCCAAGCTAAAGCTTTTAAGACCTTCTTGATATTCCTGCCCTTGCAGTCCTAGCAATGTCAAAATGTCTAAATTTGTCATTTGATTTTTGACTGTAAAAAAAACATATATTCGGGGAGAAAAAGCAAGCTGGGTTTGAAGTGCTGACTCTCCCTGGCGTTTCCTGATTTTTAAAACAAAATTTTACAAACTTCAGGTAACGATAATACAGAGGGTGAATTTCTGGGCATAACGCAAATCACTCATGTAAAGAAGGCAGAGAACAGAAACCAGTTCTGGAGCCGTACCAGAGACCTTAATTAATATTAACACAGGGTAGGCTCCTTCAAGGTGGAGAGTTATAATTATACTGCTCATGCTGGCAGCCAGCAGGTTCCACCGAACTGGATTCTGCTACGGCCTCTTTCCCCTTCGCTCACCCAGCGCTGACTGGGCGGCCAGGGCGAAAGCGCCCGCACGCTCCTCTGCCTTTCTTTGGCATCTGACAGATGCTGTCAGGGCGTGCGGTGTTTTCAACTTTGTATGATGAGTTTCTCAGCTACGTTTTGTCTCTTCCTTCTTAACCCCCCTGCCAGAGAGGATGCACGTGAGGTGACTAGGATGGACACAGCGGAGCATTTTCAAGAGGCCGCTGGGCCCATGAGATGCCCGGGGCCCCCCCCCCCCCCAGCCAGGCCTGTTCACCCTGCACCACCCGCCCCCCAAATGCGCCCCCGCCCCGCCCCAGGCGCCCATCCCCGTGGCGTCGGGCCCCTCCCCCACCTTCTCCGTCGCCTCCCGGCCGCCGGCGGCCTGCTGCGGCTCGCGCCGGGGGCCCCCCGCCTGCCCGGGCCCGGCCCCCCTCTCGGCGGCGGGCTCCCTCCTGGGGGGCGGCGCGGGCCCCGCCTTCTCCCCCCGCGCGCGGCCCTTCCTCATGGCGGCTCAGCGGCGGCGGCGCGGGGGCCCCGGCGGGGCGCGGGCGGCCATGGCGAGTCGGCGCGCAGGGACCGGGCAACTCCGCTGCCGCCCGCCGCCGCCACCTCCCTCCCGCCTGTCAGGGCCCGCCCCGCCCCCTCCCGCTCGTCTCGCGAGAGGCCGGCGGCGCGCGGGCGAGAAGGGGGCGGGGCGCGGAGCCGCGCGGCCGGCGCACGAGGGAGGGAGGCGCGGCCGAGGGGGCGAGGCGCGCAAGGCAAGATGGGAGCGCGCAGGGCTCGAGCCGCCAACTGGCTCTGGCCACGCCCCCTCCTGCCAGGGCGGGGCCAGCCCGGCCACGCCCCCTGCTGCGCAGCCGGTGCCAAGGCTCAGGGCAGCGGTGGGGGTCAGTGGCTGCCCCACAGGCGTGCGCTGCCCAGCCCGCCAAAGCCTCTCTGGGCCCAAAACGATATACGGGAAACCACTGAAATACCGTCCCGGGCAGCGACTGAGCGCACCGTGGGAAATACCATCCTGGGCAGCAGCCAACCAAACCCTGGGAAATACCGTGCCAGGTAGCAACCGACTGACCAACCGACCCATGGGAAATACCGTCCCAGGCAGCGACAGACCAAACCGAACCGTGGGAAATGACATGCCAGGCAGGGAGCAACCAAACCTTGGGAAATATCGTGCCGGACAGGGACCAACCAAACTGTCCCAGGCAGTGACTGACCAAACAGTGGGAAATACCATCCCAGGCAGCTACCAACCAAACCCTGGGAAATACCATGCCAGGTAGCAACCGACTGACCAACCGACCCATGGGAAATACCGTCCCAGGCAGCGACAGACCAAACCGAACCGTGGGAAATACCATGCCAGGCAGGGAGCAACCAAACCTTGGGAAATATCGTGCCGGACAGGGACCAACCAAACTGTCCCAGGCAGTGACTGACCAAACAGTGGGAAATACCATCCCAGGCAGCTACCAACCAAACTGTGGGAAATACCGTGCCGGGCAGCAGCTGACCAAACCGTGGGAAATACCATGGCAAGCAGCAGCCAACCATAGCGTGTGGCTCAGTCTGGGCTGGCACTCGACAGCATGGCACGTGGGCAGTGCTCCCAAGCGGCTGCTCTGTGCAGCAGAATCACCACTTACGTTAAAAAGATGAGTAGCTCTCATGCTGTGTTAAGCGCAAAAGAAACCTCAGAAATTTAAGAGGTTAACTACTCGTGATGATGCATTTAAGTATTAATGTTATCTGTTTTGTTTCTCAGGAAAGGAATTAACAAAGAAGAGGGGGATCATAAATCTGCACCATCCACAATGACTGATACCCCCTAAGCAGGGCCGTAACTAGGGCAGGGTCGATGGGGCACAGCCCCGGGTGGCCCAAAGCAGCTCAGTAGTGCCACGCTATTAAAGGGGCGGCTTTGCGGCGCCGGCTCTGAGTGCCACTAATGGGAAGGGACGCGCTCCGATTGGAATGTGCGCCGGGTGGCAAAACACCATGTTACGGCTCTGCCCATAACAGTACAACAGGCGAGCGTTGGGAGATACCACCATGTTATAAAATCTCATGAAGGAATCATGCCCAAGGAGCCAAGTGAAGTCCAGGCTGACTGAAGGGAAACTAAGCTGAAAGGAGTCCAGCAAACCCAATAGGCATGTTTAAGCCCCACTAAAGGGGATCAGGAAGCCCAGCAGACCATACACATAATATATTTTGAACATCTTATACAATCCACTATAAGTAGACTCTTATTTTGGTAAAATGTATGGGCACCATTTTTGTGTGGTTGGAACCTGGAAAATCCTACCCGTTTTTTTTTAACTCCTGCCAAACAATAATAGAATAATAAAACAGCAGGAGTAATTTTGCCCTATTATGTCTAGTTCCATACATGTGATTGCAGTCCCTTACAGTCCAGTGTCCATCCTGCAGAGCACATGCATATATGCAAATCAAAAGAAAGCAAATAAATTTTAAATTAATACAACCTATAACTGAATGTATTCCTTAAACAGACAAAAAAGTAAGGTGAAATTCTGGCCCCGTTGAAGCCAATGACAATGCTCAATAGGGTCAGGATTTTTTTTCTGGATAAAGAGGGCAAGATTGTGCCCATCAGAAGAGTCTCTTTTAAGAAAAATAATAACATTAAAATTAATCCAAAAGCGTTCTTCTGAAGTCTAATGCAGTAAAAATAGTTTGCTTGAATTGGCAGAAAGAATGACGTATGCATTATTTCAGGCCAGAGGCAGCTTTTAAGATGTTATTTTGTTCTTATGAATGACTCTTGGGATGATTTGGGGAATCTGTCTATATGTAGCTTTTGAATTCTGGTTGTTAGGAAATTCCTGTATCGTGGAATGCCTCAATGACAGACCAGGGACAGTCGGTCAGCTATTAAACCTTAATGGTTGCCTACTCAGGTGAAAACACCTCAGAACAATAGGTTTGCTGAAGCTGGGAGAATCAGTTCCTCAGACTTTTATGCACAGTGCTGGGATTAAGAGTGGAAAATCCCCAGCAGCAGAACAAAGGATCCAGCTCAGGGATTTCCCTAAAATGCCCCCTTACACCTTCCCTGAATTTCCCAACACCCCCACACACACTTGTCAGCTAGTAACAGTGTTATACCAATAGTAAGCAACCCAATACGCCCCCTACACCTCCTCCTAATTTCAAGTCCTGGGGAGAATACTGATCCAGCTGTCAGTAGTGGAACATACAAACTTGAGAAACTCATAGGGAAGCTCTGAGCACAAGACAGAGGCATGGTTTTCTAGTGGAAAGAGGGTTTTGTTTAACTTTGGGACCAACTGAGGGAAAGGAAGCAAGCTGATCTAAAAGACACAAGAGACCAGACCAGAGATACCATGTCCTGGATGAGGAGCCAAGTGCAAGATACCAGTGGGGTGGGCCAGGATCCTAGATTACTTAGAGGACTTCGACCTGCACCCAAATAATGTTGTAGACTAGGCAGAGGGGAAACTGGGACAGGGAAATGCATAGAGGTGTATTCATTATTTTGTCTAGATGTATGTAGTTCTCTTGGTATCTAAGGAAAGAGTAATTGTGTGCAAAATCTATCTGTGCGTGTGACTCTTGGCTTCACTATCAGATACCCCTGACTAGTTAAATTGTAAACCCAGAGGGCTCATATGGTTGAAACTGTGGAAGAGGGTGTGCTAAGTTTTGAGAGAGTCTGAGCAGTCATCAAGGGTCCTGGGCTATGTCTACACTACAAAAGCTAAGTCGACTTAATAAAGTCTACTTAAAGTCGACTTTTTAAGTTGACTTAATGAGTCCACACTTCTCTTACGTCATTAACAAAGTTGGTTAAGTCAACTTAAGAAAGTGTCCTAATAAAAATGTGCTTGCTTAAATCAACTTTACTAAGTGAACTTAACCAAGCACATGTATTACATATGACTTCTTAAGTCAACTTAGATGGCCAGATTGCATGAAGTTCACTTAAAACTGACTTAACGCCTAAGTTGACTTAAAAGGAAGTCGACTTAATTAACTCCAAATGTGGCCAGGGCTTTGCTTAAGTCAACTTAAGCCTCCTTAAGTCGACTTAAGCCCATAGTGTGCACGTACCTCTGGAGACCAAGAGCAGCTTGGCCAACCACATGGTTCAATTTCCATGAGCGACTGACTTGAGCCTGTGCCTAGGAAGGGTACATGGAGCCATGCAGACAAGCCATGCTAGCATCCTCAGATGCAGGGAAGCTTAGATCACGAGAACCCAGGACACTGGGCCCCAGCTCAACAGCCTAGTATCCAGCAATGGGAGATTTACCAAAGTTGTGTGTGCAGTTCTAAGGCAGCCTACGTTTAATGGTTTCTAAGTTGAATATGCTAAAAGTAAAACTATTTTCTTCTAACTGGCAGATCTGCAAAGTAAACCTGAGACATCAAAAGCAAATAGATTCTCATGTATCATCATCCATAATAAAAATTCTGCAAGCCAAATTATGTTCTCATGTATTTGTCAAACTCCAATGCCTTCAGATCATGCTTTGATTACACCTTTGGAACCCCACTGAAAGAAACAGGGTTGCACAAGTATGCATCATTGAAAGCGTGTAAATAATTCTTTTGATGATGCACAAGCAGCAATAGAATCCAGCTCAGTTCCTCTTCATTGGGTTGGCTCCACAATGCTCAGAGGAAGCAATACAAACTTGGTTCAGTCACTAGACTAAGATCTGATTCTCAAAAAAGGAACAGGTCTGTCGAGTAGACAGGAGTCATTTTTACACTGTTACTTCTCAGAATAGAAACATACTTTTATTAACATCATGATCCATGATCATTCAGTCAGATGCTCAGCCAAAACCAAGTGATGAAGCTAAACTACTATATAACATGAATTTTATCACTCCTCTGGAACATGTATCTTAATGTTCCATATGTTCTACCTCTTTTCAAAAACAGGAAAAGGTAAAAACATGTTCAGTGCATTAATATGGACATTAAGGATTGTGAGATGGTTGGATACAATGGTAATGGGGGCTGATAAGTACCACAGCTGATAATAAAATGGATAGTCACTGCCCTAAATGTGCAACTCAACTATTACTTAACTTACAGAAAAGCAATGTTGTACGCAGTGTTGTTGTATTGTTGTAGCCATGTTGGCCCCAGGATATTGGACAGATAAGGTGATGAAATAATCTCTTTTATTGGATCAACTTCTGTTGGTGAGAGAAACAAGCTTTGGAGCTTAAACAGAGCTCTTCTCTAGATCATGTCTGCATACTGATCGCTTGAGGATTACCTGCTCTGAGCATTCCCTCTGAAGCGCCTGCCTTTGGCTGCTGTTAGAAGACAGGATGCTGGGTTAGATGGCCCACTGGTCTGATCCAGCAAGGCCATTCTTATATTCCTTTTGTATGCACAGCATACTTTAAAATAAAAAAGAAACAGGAATCATCAACTTGGACTATGATGAGCTAGAATTCCTTCTATAGTGCCTGAATCTGGCCCTTCTTGCAAACCTGTATATGCCATGCTTGATCTCAACCAACACGGTAAAACATGAAAGATATCAAACGGACTTACTTTCCTTCCTCTTTACTGCTGGAAACCCTGCCTAATCCCCATGAAACTCTTCCTGTGACAGAAGTAATGTTATGGAACATAGAATATTCAAAGACTATTGTATCTACTTTATAAATGTATGTATTTTTATGGGCCGGCTAGGATTGTGTGCCTGTCTAAATGAATAAGATAAACGATGTTTCCTGCAGGAACTAAGTCAGTAGGGAGTAATGAACACAAATCCCAAATACAAAAACAATCAAGATAATAAGTCTATTATACTTTGACTTCTGAGGAACAGCAGCTGGACTGATTTGATCTGGTTCAAAGGCCTTGGGCAGACAAAGAACTTGAGGCTAGACTAATTGAAATATGAGCCCTGACCTGAGGAGAGGGTCATGCACACTCAGTCTAAACCGGAGACTGTGATCACAGACAGGCCCTGTGAGAACACCCAAAGTACTTCAGATCTGCCCCTTTGGGCTCCCTTAGATGACTGAACAACACATAAGCTAGACGTACATATATGCTATTTATTGTTTTAAAATATGGCTTCTCTGAATGCTTTTGTTCTGAATAAATGTTATATTGCTTTGTGACAGCCAGCTGGTCACTAACTGAGTTACTGCCTCTGAGAGAACAGAACTGCAGGTGCTGAAATGAAGTCAGACTTGAATTGCACATGTCTGGAGGGAGCAAATCGCAGGATTCCACCCAGGAAAAGAGGCTGGCTGGAGATCTGAGGACTAACTGGAATGTCCTTCAGAAGGCCACGAGGGGGTTCAGAGGTTCAGAAACTGTGATAGCTCTCTTCTGAATCCCCTTCAAAGTCTCAAAAAATCCCAGTTTTCTATATATTAATATACATTCCATGCCAATTCTGCAGCAGAGAAATTTCTATAAACTTTTTGGTGTACATAAACTGCGAAGGCCTTGTCTACATTGTGTTTGTCCACACCAGAGGAGAGTAAATTTTAGTGTACAGTAGCATCTCATGCACCAGCTGGGTGGTGTGGACCATGCAGTCATGCACTATAAGTTCCCTAATGCATGTTATCATTGTACTGGTTGAAATGGGAACATGCACTAGGGAACTTTTAGTGCACGCCAACATAGTCTGCACAGGCCTGATGTACTGTACACTAGAATTTACACCCTTTTGGCATGGACTAGCATACGCTGTACGGAAGCCAAAAAGAGTTTGAACATATATTTTCTGTGAACATACAGAGATAGAACATGGACTATTTGTTTTGCATTTAAACAGGATACTTCTCAAATCCACTAATCACTATAATGAATCTAAATCATTTCTTTTAAACACTGTGCTTTATTTTCTTATGAACGGCCACCCACGTTCATCTGTTGGCACGCACAGAGGACACTGGATCAGGACTGATCTGAGGGGAAGAAGTGGTTAGTAAAGTCCTATATTTACTTCTTCCCTTTGTAAGAAATTTCTAGAGGGGTAGCTTTGTTAGTCTGTGTATAGCAAAAGCAGCGAGGGTCCTGTAGCACCTTACTAATAGATTTCTTCGAGTATAAGCTTTCATGGGCTTCAACCCACTTCGTCAGATGCATCTGACGAAGTGGGTTGAAGCTCACAAAAGCTTATGCTCGAAGCAATCTGTTAGTCTATAAAAGTGCCACAGGACCCTCGCTGCTTTTTCTCTTTGTAAGATTACTTGGTGCCTCTATAAACACATCATGCTTCTGTCCTTCTGAGAATGGGGATAAAAGAAGAAAAAAAAAAAAAAAAAAAAAAAGCCCAGTGCTCATTGATTCAATAATGCATTTCTTGAAGCCAGCAGCACTGTTGGCTTCCTTTTGCTGTAAGTCAGGTACTAAGCTGGAATGGAAATCAGTGCCCAGAGCATGTCAGAGGTTTGCCCCAGATAAATCCTGGGGAGTTGGCTCTCAGATGTAGAAGTCACTTGTAGTGTGCAAATCGTGTTTTTCTAAGCAGAAAAGCTTGTCAAAACAAAGTAAGTCCAGAACATTAATACCCACTGTGTTTACTAACAAGTAATAGTTAGGGAATGGCTACCTGCAAATTTAGGGAGCATCCACAGGACATGGCATGTTCCACTCTACAGAAAGTAGATTTCATAGTGAAATCCATGAGTCACCACTAGTGAAAGAAGCAAAAATTTCTTTCTGTGCTTGTGACCCCTGTTGGAGGCCAGAGCAAACAGCAGCAGGGCTTCACAGGCCAGTCTCAATTTGAAAGCAATAGTTTACAAGCCAGGGTATCTGGGTTCCATTCCAGTGACTGCCCTGGACTTGAGATGTGTGACCTTAATACACACATTTATGTTTCTTTCTTTGGCAGTGTCAGCCCTGGAATAAGCTGAATGTATTAGAGATGCATCTGTGTTATTTTGCCCACTTACAGAAGAGCTGAATTTAATCCTCTGCACTGCACCTTAGTTTTCCTATGTACAAATTGATGATTATAGCACTAGTCCATTTCAAAAAGGGTTTGTTAGGTTTAAATAACGAAAATGTATGAAGTGTCTTGGCCCTAAAACAGGTGGTGCTAGAGAAGTGTAAAGGATTCTTATTCCCAGCCAATAATAGTGATTGTCATGCCCAACATTGCTGTAGATAGAAGTTCCATTAAGGCCTTTTCTTTTCAGAGGTTTTTAACTCACCTAACTAAAACTGCCTTGTATTGAAACCTAACATACAGTGTATAGTGTCAAGCTAGAAACAATTTCTTTTTGATTTACGTCATATCAGTTTGTCATTTTATATTGTAGGACTCAAACAGACAATTCAAATGATATTTTGCACACATAACTCTAAAATGGATTTTAAGTAAAAATTTTTAGATGATTATTTTATAATGTAGACTAAATCATGATCATTCTAAATAGGAGCTAATCAGTAACTATTTTTGCCTCTAACATTTTTTTTTTAAATTAGTCCATAAAGTTAGTGCACCTAAGCTGATAAAATGAAATGGTTCCAAACGGAGTTATTAGTGTGTCAGCAAGTGCAGGCCAGGCCTACAGAATGGAGAACTGTATCCTGGAAAACAGTGACTCTGAAAAGGATTTAGATGCCATAGTACACAGGCAACTGAACATGACCTGCTGGTGTGATGCTGTGGCAAGAAGGACTAATAACACTCCTCGTATAAACAGCAGGAAAAGGGAAGCGCCTTTACTTCTGTGCTCAACATTATGGAGACCGATAACTGAACACAGTGTACAATTCTGCTAGCCACCTTTTAAAGAGGATATTGAAAAATTAGAAAGGATGCAGAGCAGGGCCACAAAAATTATTTGAGGAGTGCAGTAAATGCCTTTTAGTGAAAGATTTTGTCAAAAAGATGACTAGGCTAACTTGCATACAGTGTATTGGTATCTTCACCAGGAGAAAATAACAGGAAATGGAAGAGTTCTTCAGTCTAGCGAAGAAAGGCATAAATAAAACACTGTCACCAGAAATTAATGCCAAACAAATTCAGATTGGAGATAAGGTACAACGTTTTAACAGTGAAGGTAATTATGGAGTGACCGCACAGGAAGTGAGAAAAATTGGGATGGGGTTTAGGTGCCTGTATGGCTATGTCTACACTAGCAATTTAGTTCAAATTAAGGAGGCTTAATTCAAACTAAATTAGCCCACAGCCACACTAGCCTTGACTTATTTCGAACTAAGAAATTCCTTAGTTCAAACTAAGAAAGACTTAGTTTGAACTAGTAAGTACCAATGGTTAGTTCGAACTAAAGTGCGTAGTCCAAACATTAGTTTGAACTAAATACGGCAAAGACTCAAACTAACCCTTAGTTTGAACTTACTAAGTTCAAACAAAGGCAGTTAGTTCGAACTAACAATGTAGACTAGTTTGAACTAACAGTTGGTTCTAACTAGTCCACATTGTTAGTGTGAACTAAGAAGTTTGTGGTTAGTTCGAACTAAGCTTGAATTTATTAATTCAAATTAATAAGTTTGTCTAGTGGAGACATAGCCTATGAGACAAACCCCTGAATATCATGACCATCCCTATAAAATCAGGACAGCTGGTCAATTTACAACAAACTACCTGGGAAGTGGTAATTCTTCATCTTTTGAGATCTTCAAGACTGGATGCTTTTCTGGAAGATATGTTTTAGTCAAACACAGATTATTGGGCTCAGTGCAGAGGTCTGTGTTTTATGGGAGATCAGATGAGGGCCAGATTAAGGTAGGAGCTTTAGAGGCTGCTGCCCTGCAGCCACCCAGAAATCCAGCCCTGGCTGGCCTTAGCAGAGCGCTGCTGCTGCCAGCCTTTGACCTGCTCACCCAGTCCCTGGGTTGGGTGGCCTGCTCCAGGCCCAGTGATGGACAGGAGTGCCACTGTCGACAGCCCCTGGCCCGCAACCATTCCAGAGCCTCCCCCATGATAGCGCTGGCCCATGGGCACTCCTAGAGCCCGCAGCCGCAGCAGCACAGGCCCTGGAGCACCCCCACAGCAGTGCCAGCCTGCAGCCCCCACCGCCAGAACCCCTGCAGCAGCACCAGCCACAAGCTCCCCTTACCCCCTAGACCCTCCCGCAGTGCTGGCCAGGGCCCCAGAGCCCCTGCCCTCCCAGCACTGGCAGGGTGCTACCACGTGGGGGGGGACCACAAGGGTAGGCAGCTCCAGGTCCGTCCCGCCCCCCGGCCTTAATCCATCCCTGGATCAGATGGGATGATCTAATGATCCCTTCTGTCTTGAAACCAATTAACACACAGGTCCAATCAATCCTGATTCTCAACTGCCTTGCATCTTCTGTAGTCATCTACATTCATGCAAAGTGAGTACAAAGTGGGTCTAGAACACTACCCAATCACATCTGTTTACACCAGGTCTGAGTATGGCTGAAAGGTTTCTGTGCTGATTGCTACTGCAACCCAAAAGACATTCTCAGTGCTATTTCACATACCTTGTGTGTCTCCTTTGACATGCCAGATGGTGATATAGACTCCAGCATACTAAGGAGTGTCTGCTTGACAATGGTCCTCGCCATAGTTAAACTTGTCAGACCTATTTTCTTCAAAGTGCCCATTAAAAGCAAGATAGTGGTTGTTTTATAGTACAGTACAATGGGCTCCTGATCCACTGCAACATACAACTAATTATCATAATAATTAATAGGAACGCAGGGATTAACATATTGCATCAAACCAGTGATCCGTGCAGCTCAGTATCTTGTCTCTAATAATGACCACCGTCAAATGCTTCAAAGGAAAGTGAGAGAAACCCTGCAGTAGGTAGATAGGGAATAACCAACCTATAGAGGATATCTCTTCCAAATCCCATTAGTTAAAGATTTGTAGCATCAGGCACAAAGGCTTCTATCCCTTCTAGAAATCTTCGTGAATTTTGGTGGAGGAATTTGCTTTCTATTTGGGATTTTTTGCTTATTTTTTAAAACTCCATCTATTGTATCTATGTTTTCTTGTGACCTGCAAGCGATAAATTATCATTATGTGCAGGTCAGCTTGCATGCCAGTTGTGTGCACTCCTGAGATAAACCTGTTAGCTTTCCAAAGGGTCAAGGAACAGTCTTGGGGTGAATAACCCCTTACACTGATGCCAGAGGTTATATATACAGAAAGGAAAGCATGCAAAGCTACTTACTATTTTCCAGTTCTGGAAAGAGGTAACAATCAGAAAGCCACAGAGGAGGTAAGAGAACAGCACTCTTGTCTGCAGAGACAGCTTTTTTTTTTTCTTTAACATTTAGTTTTCTTTATGCCAAAAGGTTCTGGTGTAAATATAGGAAAAGATCCTGCATTCCTTACTGAGGGGAAACTCTCCACTAAAGTTCTTAGGGAGTTTTGCCTGAGAGCTGCAGATTATTTCTTCATAATATGCACAAATAATTATGGTTTGGTTTATGTGGAAGATTCTAGATTTACATAAATAGTTGACTAATATATTTTGCAGTCTGCATTTTGGGGACCTTTTTGTCTCACAAAATTATTTTTATCTTTCGGTTTTGGATTCATCATCTGAAGAAGATGCAGAAAATATTGGGCCAGATCTCAGCTTTTATAAATCAGGCAGAGCTAAATTAGCTATTTAGAACTAACTTTACTTGCCACGCTTTTTTATAATCTACTGCTTGTATCTAAGTTATACCTATGATATTTTGCCAAATTGATACACTTTACAATGTAATAAATTAACTGTAAAACCTCAGGAAAAAAAGATGTGGGGTAAAATTTTAGGAAAGCCAGAGTGATTTAGGAACTGAGTCCCACTTTTAAAAATACCAGAAACTTACAAAATTGGGGTCCTCAGTGACTGACATGCTTTTGAATATTACCCGTCATTATTGCAGATAGCTCAAAGAAAATCTAAGTTTAATGTGCAGCAGCAGTCAAAAAAACAAACAAAAGTGTTATGATGCATCAGGAACGGAATAGAAAACAATATTATATAAATTGATAGTATGGCATTTCCTGAAATATTGCTTTCAATTCTAGCCACTGTATCTCAAAAAGAATGTAAGAGAAATATCAAGGGGCTGGAAACAAGCAACAAGAATGATCAGAGGGGTGTGGAAAAACTTCCATATGAAAAAAGATTAGGATTATTTAGCCTAGAGAGGAGATAAATAAGAGGGGACAAGATAAATGTATACAAAATAATGACAAATGTAGAGGTAGTAGATCTTGGGTAAGTCACTGCACCCCTTAATGCCACCATTCCCCAACCTGTAAAATGAGACTCCTAATTTCAAAAAGGGTAGCCATGTTAGTCTAGTCCAGCAAAACAAACAAAGAGTCTGGTGGCACTTTTGAAGACTAACACATTTATTTATCGCATCAGCTCTCGTAGGAGAAAATCCCACTTCATCAGACACACTGAAGACAGGGGAATTTACAGAATGGGAGGAAAATAAATGCAGGGAAGTGTAAGTCATAGGATCAGGTCACACTGTAACAGCTAATCAAAGCAGTTGTTAAGATTCAAACACTGGGAAACAGCAAATAGAGGAAGGTGAGGTCAAATCACCTGTAGTAATGGGAAAAAAATCCATAGTCATGATTTAATACTGCTTTCACACAGTCAAATTTGCATGTTAATTCTAATTCTGCAGTTTCTCTTTGAAGTTTTAATGTGTTACCCATTTGCTTGAGCACAGCCATTAACAAATCATCAATGGAGTGAGAAGGGAGATTGAAATGCTGACCCACCGATTTTAGAATGCTATGATTTCTGAGTCACATTTGTGCCCATTTGTTCTTTTGCGCAGAGTGTCCTGTTTGTCCAATGTATAAGGTATGGGGGCATTCTGGCACATTATGGCATAAATCACATTGGTAGATGAGCAGGTGAATGAGCGTTTGATGGGGTAGCTGGTTTTATTAAGTCCCATGATGGTGTCTTCTGTGCAGATATGTGGGCAAAGTTGGAAGTGTGGTTTGTTGCAGGGATATGTGCCTGCTTTAACGTTTCTGTTGTTAGGTCTGTAGTTACTGGTAAGTGTCTGCTTAAGGTTGGGGGGCTGTCTGTAGGTGAGGAGAGGCCTGTCTCCCAAGGCCTGAGAGAGTGAAGGGCCATCTTGTAGAACAGGCTGTAGGTCTTTAATGAAGTGCTGCAGAGGTCTGAGTTGGGGGTTGTAGGTGATGACCAGTGGTGGTCTGTTTTTTTTCTTGGGCTTCTCCTGTAGTAGTTGACTTCTGGGTATCCGTCTGGCTCTGTCAATCCAATGTTTCCCTGTCTCACAAGGGTCTTGTGAGGATAAATGTATTAAAAAATTGTGAAGTGTTTTAAAATGTACTGATGAAAAGTGCTGTTTAAAAAATAAGTTTTATCATTAACTCATCTTCCTCTAAAGCAGCTGATATCAGCCACTGTCACTTCTAGCCTGATCTAGTGTAAGTATGTTCCTGTCAATCTCAAGTTGCAATACAATATGATGACTTCCATACCTGAAGTTCTTGGTGTCAGGTGTTTGTCCCTCTTTGCGTAAAGATCTTGGGTGTCAATAATATTAAGATATGGTGAAAGAGAAAAGGGACAAATACATATTTAAATATTTGTCTGTTTGCTTAGCCCTTTAATTTTTTTTCCTCTTTTTCTAAATACTTCCGCCTTTTCGTCTAATAGCTGATCTTAAATTTCATGCCCAACTTTACTCAGAGAAGCAACCTAGCTGAAATGTCTTCTTTCTTTCCAAGGCAAGTGCAGGAAGAACATGTTCACGTTTGCTGTAGTCCTATTTTTCTCTATCTTGGCAACATCTACATGCAGAAAGGATAGATGCCTGGAAGGAGGAAATCACAAGCCCAGGCCAAGCCCGGAGGCAGACATGCATGAATGCGTACTGTACTCTGACTGTAAGAGCTGTTCTAATCTTTGGCAAAGATTTTTAAAACAGTTTAAAGGTTGACCTTTGCATCCACTAACCAGCAGTTGCTACCATACTTCTAATTACTTTAACGCTGTGCAATGTTTATTATAGGAGTTTGGCTTGAAAAGCAACTTTCATTGGCTTTTTTCTTACTACATCAAGTGCCAAATGCAGAGCCAGGTACTGCTCCCCTTGAGACCAGTTGCAAAGCACTTATTGGCTTTGGTAACTAAACTTTGGAAATGTATGATCCAGATTTCAGCCAGCTGTAATGCCATTTTGTTAAAAGAGCTACATCAGGGATGACTTGGACCAGATATGATTAAGTATGGGAATATATAAAAAACAGCATAATGTTCTTGATTGTGAGGTACCAGTACACCAATTATTGTCCTAATTAAGTTTCTGACCTGATTAAAAGTAGAGACCATCAGAAAAAAATATAGAAGTATTGACAATTAAATAAAATACTGTACAGGATATAAATACAAGAATAAACCAATATTCATTGCATGTAGTTTGTTTTTTTTTCCTGATTTTGGTAACTTGTATATTAAATTGCAAAGAGGCAGCCATGTTAGTCTAGTCCAGCAAAATGAACAAGGAGTCTGGTGGAGCCTTTAAAGACTAACAAATTTATTTATCGCATGAGCTTTCGTGAGAGAAAATCCCACTTCATCAGATGTTACCTTCATCCCTCAAGTTTCCACCCAAGACACACCACTTGATCCACTGTCTACAACCAAGCTCTGAGATATAGCTGTAACTGTTCTGTTAGCTCAGACAGCTACAGACGTCTTCAGGATCTCTATTACGCATTCTTAAAACTACAGTACCCACCTGGTATTGTGAAGAAACAGATTGACAGAGCTAGACAAGTACCAAGAAGTCAACTACTACAGGAGAAGCCCAAGAAAAAGACAGAACACCACTGGTCATCACCTACAACCCCCAAGTCAGACCTCTACAACACATCAGTAAGGACCTACAGCCTCTTCTACGAGACGATCCTTTGTTCTCTCAAGCCTTGGGAGACAAACCTCTCCTCACCTACAGACAGCCCCCGAACCTTAAAAAGACATTTACCAGTAACCACAGATCTAACAACAGAAACATTAAAACAGACACATATCCCTGCAACAAACCACACGTCTAGCTCTGTCCACATATCTGCACAAAAGACACCATCATGGGACTTAATAAAACCAGCTACTCCCATCAAACACTCATTCAACTGCTCATCCACAAATGTCATTTGTGCCATAATGCCTCCACACCTTATACATTGGACAAACAGGACAGTCTCTGCGCAAAAGAACAAATGGGCACAAATGTGACTCAGAAATCATAGCATTCTAAAACCAGTGGGTCAGCATTTCAATCTCCCTTCTCACTCCATTGATGATTTGTTAATGGCTGTGCTCAAGCAAATGGGTAACACATTAAAACTTCAAAGAGAAACTGCAGAATTAGAATTAACATGCAAATTTGACTGTGTGAAAGCAGGATTAAATCGTGACTATGGATGCTTTTCCCATTACAACAGGTGATTTGATTTTACTCTCTTCTGTGTGCTGTGACCCAACTTAACAACTGCTTTGATTTCTTGTTACAGTGTGACTTGAGCCCATGACTTACACTTCCCTGCATTAATTTTCCTCCCATTCTGTAAGTACCCCCATCGTCAAAACATCTGACGAAGTGTGATTTTCTTCAACGAAAGCTCATATGACAAATAAATGCATTAGTCTTTAAAAGTGCCACCAGACTCCTTGTTTGTTTTGTATAATAAAGGACTGGAGTTCAGAAATTTCACTTCTCCAGTATATAACAGCTGGTTAACCTTTTGGAACTGACTCAAGACATTCTCACAAAGGAATATTGATGCCAGTTCAGTCTCGCTTAATCAGCAGTCACATTACCATTTTCAAGATCCAACACTTCAAAGTTATAGAAAGTCTTCCTTTCATAATGCTTCCCTTTCAGTTGTTACTATTTTGGATTATATGCCAAAAAAGTTCATTCTAAATTTTGAGTTTTCCAAGTAGAAAGTTAAAGCAACACTTATTATAGTATCTTTGTTTTATTTTTCACAGCTTCCTGTTGCTATGCAAACTTTACAGAGCAATTGGCTCATTCACCAGTCACTCATGTAAACAACAGCTACTGGAACAGATGTGGGAATCTCAGTAAATCGTAAGTCAGGTTTGATATTGTCTGTGCCTGGGTGGAGTAGGGTTTTTCCATCATAGCTGAAGCTGCCAACATTCACTTCTCCTGGAATTTCTCATGGAAACTCAGTGGGGTTTCCTGAAGATGCTACCTAAAATGGTTGCCCCCATCTGGGCTCCTAGTCTTCCAAGTGCCTTTCTGCTACTTTACTCCTCACCTAAAAACCAATGGAGTTTAAGCACACATTATTCATGCAGAGGGGCTTCTGCCATTTTATGAAGGGGGTGATGCCTCTTAATACCTATTATTTAAAAAAAATGTAGGACAAGATTTCCTGGTATGCTCTCTTTGGTGTGCAATCATCTGGCAAAGCAAAGCGGACATAAATAACTGGTTGGTTAAGCAATGTTTACAACCACGTATGCTTTGTACTGCAGTGATAGTGCAAAGCAGCTAGCCCATGATTTCTATAGACAGGACCTCATCCCTTGTCTACAAAAGAGATAAATTAGATTATTAAGTCTTAAAACACAAAACACCAAAGGGAAGTCAGAAAGGAAACTTGCAAATAATAAAAACAACAAGAGTCCTATGGCACCTTAAAGACTAACAGATTTCTTCGGGCATAAACTTTTGTGGGCTCCAACCCACTTCGTCAGATCTGCACCTGATGAATGGGTTAGAGCCCATGAAAGCTTATGCCTGAAGAAATCTGTTTCTCTTAAAGGTGCCACAGGACTCTCGCTGTCTGTACTGTACAAAAGACTAACACGCCTACCCCCGTGGAAATTTTCAGTTTGCAGATAATGAGAAAATTTTTGTAGTCTTGTGACCTTTGTAACTATAAAGAACATTTCCATAATTGAGGCTTATAGTTTGTTCCTAGATTGTAGAGCTGTAAAATATGTCAGGCTACACAAATAAAAGGATGAAAATATGAAACAATTCAGCAAAAACATATTTGCAAAAGTACTAGCTATTTCCTGCCACTCCCAGGAGAACAATTACAAAATGTGGTTTTTGTTTTGGAGTAACTTCAGCTAGACTCTGGGAAAATCTAAGTATTGGGAGAAATCATGAGACTATAACACAAAGCTTTATGCTGTGGTGTTATGCTGTATTTCAATATTCCCTTAAACGGGAACATTTCTTGCCAGCAAATACTCAATGGCTCAAACGTTTATTGAAAGCAAATACAAAAACAGCCAAAGGTGACCAACGAATTAATATAAAAATGAAAGTGAATACTCACAAACTTTTTTGCATAATTTGTCCAGTTTCAGTAATTACACAGGCAGAACCTGTGCCCAGTATCAAAAGAATGAGTTTGGAATCTATATACCCAGAGGGCAAGAAGATGGTTTAAAACTGCTGCATCTAATCTCTTCTGATGGGTCCTGTTGAAACCTGTTGGATATTTTAGTCTATAACCTTAATGCTGAGAAGCAGATGTAATTGTTGTTTTTCTCACCCAATGTAGCTGTGAGGATTATATGAAGAAAATTGAGTGTTTCTACCAGTGTTCCCCACATGCAGCTCACTGGATCAATCCCAACTACACTTCTGCTATTGATTTTGTTCCTTTGTGCCAGAACTTCTGTGATGACTGGTAGGTTTAACACGTTCCACTGCTCCTATTTTTAGCTATGTTTAGAAGATGCCTGCATTGCCTCTGTAAAGGGCGGGGGGGGGTCCATATATGTGCAAATCACGACCTTCCCAAACCAGTGGCAATGAAATCCAATAGCACTCTACACATCATCATTTATTTCCCTTCCTTTGTTCAGTTTCTCTCTGTTTTTTTCCATACCTCTGATTTTTCTGATTTGAAGTTATTACCCTGTAAATAATAACAAAAGTGGCATGGGCAGTACTCAGTGACATCACCAAGTCTAGTATGAAGTCTGTTTCTATAATGGTTTCTCGTGCTTTGAGATGTACAAATGACATGAGCAGCATAATCACATATATTGTCTAAGTATGTGTCCATGATATTGATACAATTCATTTGTCTCTATATCTCTTAAGTGCACTGGAATCATGGGATAAATTAACAGAAATTCACTTATGTAATATGTTTATTTTTAATCTTTTGCCTCTTCACCTGCATTCTGTCTAGTAATCCGGCAGTTCTCAACCACTGTGTTGGGACACATTATTGTGTCACCACACAGCAATGGGTGTCAAGAACAGCTGAGCAGATGGCGGATTCAGCCTGGCGATGGGCTTATGTATCCAGTAGGGTCATGACAAACTGCCAAGCATGTCACGACCCACGAAAGATTGAGAACCACTGTACTAATCCAGCTCTGCTGAAACTACTTTTAATACTCCAGATTTCAGAGCAGTTTTCAAATAGTCACCATCTGATAAAAATTATAATGACCTAGGCCAAAAATATTTAATTTTTAATTCCCCCAAACACAACTCAGATAAAAGCAGGCACTAAAAATAACTGTTTGAAATGAAAGGCATGCAGTGCGATAGTTCTAAACCCATCATCCTGCAAATCATCCAGCCTAGACTTTTTGAATCCCACTGGAAAGCTGAGAATCCTGATCTTCCCGTGACCCAGCTCCAACATTTATTTATAAGTCTTGAGAGTTGTGAAATATAGCTCTTTAATCGTGATGACACCCTGATGTTTAACAAGGCTATATCAGAGCATGTATACAAACCTGAAAAATGCATTTGATCTATTTTCTCTGTTGGTTTTAGGCATAACATAGTAACTAGAGAAATTTGGCTTTACTGGCACAATGATCTGAAAAGCAGTACAAATAATGGCTGAGGTATTCAAAGCAGTCTAGAGCGGTGGTTCCCAATGTCTTCTCTGCTGTGGCACACCTTGCTACCTTTAATTAATTTGAGGCATACCACCATATAGTTTCCAAATGAATTCATGAATATTCATGAGCTAATAAACCAATGCAGAGCTCTCTGAGTAGTTTTTCAAAAAATTTTGTGACACACCTGCTCAGACTGATGGCACACCTGTGTGCCATGGCACACTGGTTGGGGAACACTGGTCTAGAGGGTGTAGACATCAGTCTCCCATTCATATTGATGAAAGACAAGAAGGGTGAGATAATATCTTTTATTAGACCAACTTCTCTTGGTGAAAGAGACAAACTTTGAGGCTTACACACAGCTCTTAAAGTCTAGGAAATGTATTCAGAGTATCACAGCTAAATAAATAAATAAATGTTTAGCATAACTAGTTAATGCAGATTTCAAGGGAGGATTCAAGGTGAAGTGCCCCATTAATTAATACCTCTCCGGTCACGGGAGGGGAGGAAAAATCTTTGGGGGTGGTGGTTAGTAGGCTGTAGATTGTTGTAATAAACCATAAATCCAGTGTTCCTGTTCTGTCTATGATTGATAATGTCAAACAAAGTTAAGGGCCCCCTTCCTTTATTGTCTGGGCCCCCTTCATGCATGTGTGGGCCTGATTTTTCTAGATTCTGGAATATGGGCCCTGGAACTCTAGCCATCAGATTTGTGGCCCACAGAACGCACCTTACTTTATCCCCAATGTACACCATCACAATTTTAATTGTGGATTAAGAGACAAAACTAATATATGTCACATGTTCAGTCAGTGGAGTGTTTTGGTAAAGTGTGGACCAAGACTATTATCTTGATGTGACAGGCTCAGATTCAAATCCAAAATCATCACCGCTGAAATGTCAAGGTGTTTGGATAGTAGGTTCCAGGTTGGGCCCATCTCTTGTACTCAGTATTTGAACAGTAATAGCTGCTTTATTATTTAGTTATTTGTGGTGGTATCCAGTGTATGCTCAGCCCTTTCCAGAAGGATAAGAAGGAACAAAACTAGCCCCATAGGTGACCTCACTAAAGATGGATAAACAGATACACAGACAGCAGTTAGCAGGAATGGGAAACTACATATCAATTTTTTCTCTAATTTTTACTCTACGCACACGATTCACAATGGGCAGCATGGCAGACATGGGGCTTGAAGAGGGTCTTAAATTTGGAGAAATAAGGGTCTCATGGGTTAGCTCTGGAAGGTGGCATCATGCATAATAAGCAGCATGGAAAAGGGCAGGGAAAGATATTGCGTGAAAAGCTGATCAATGAGCAGTTGAGGACAGAATCCTTCAGAGCAGGGGAGGCATGAAAGGGAGTGAAATGAAATCCAAACAGTAAAAGGAAAGGGCAGGTTTCTCACGCACTTTGAAGGTGCTGGTCAGAAACTTAACTCTGATGCAATTGTGGATGGCAGGACGATAGAAAGGATTGAGAGGGGAGCAATCAGACCAACAAACTTCCACTGTATAGTGCAACCACATGTGTTGTGTCAGGACCTGATCCAAAGCTTATCAGAGTCCATGGGACCTGGACCCTCAAAGGTATGCAAGCACCTAACTCTCCCTGAAATATGATGTTACATTCTAACTGTAGAAGCTAGACAGCTTCTAGACAGAAACGATACAATGCATATCAACCGTACAAAAAGTAATTATCCATCTATTATATAAAATAACAGGGACACATAATGGTGGAAGAGAATACACATAGCACCTATAATTTATGCCCATTTTAAGGTCCCCTTTCCACTTGCAGGGTGGTCAAAGGCAGCCTTAGTATAATTGAGAATTAGGCCTACAGAGTACATTACGCTTTGTGTGATGTCACAAAGTGCTCAGGGTTTCCTCACATAGTTTAGTTAAATATAAATAAATAAATAAAAACCTGGTAAATTATGTTTTGTAACTTAGAATAAAAAATATTTCAGTCTGGGAGTTTGTGTGTTTGTCACTGTGAGCTTCTCAGGGTGAGCTCCATCCCTTCCTGAATGTCTAGGTGGGACCAAGAAGATAGTGGGCTCTACTCCAGTATAAACAAATAAGAAATACTTGTCCACCTGCAGAATTATCTCCCATCCCATTCCTTATGCATCCTATGCATCTGTCACTGACTCCGGTTAGTATCAAATACCTTGCATAGGACTAAAGTGTACTAATGACACTATATATTACGTGCACATGTTTGTTATCTGCTGTCTTTTGGGGTCATTCCCATTCCCTAGTCCTGCCCAAGGCCAGAGACTAGAAAGGCATTTGGACAAAATTCCCACTTTCCCTGACATTCTGAAGTAGTATTTCCAAGATTTTCAATTCCAAATTGTACACATGGGATTATCAAAGGGGTTTTAGAGGCTTAAGCCCCAGGTAAAAAGGGGGCCCTGGGCTCCAGTTCCTAAACCCCCAATAATCTGGCCCCCCTGCCTGGTTCAGCACTGGCAGGGCAAGAGCAATCAGAGCACTCCTACTCTGCCAGCACTGCGGCTGCAGGGGTGGGCCCTGGACCAGAGGCCAGGTTCTGCACTCCACCCCACCCCACCCCTGGGCTGGCTGGCCCACCCCTGGGGGCAAGGCAGGGAGAGTCAGCTCCTGTTTGCCTCATCCAGAGGGCAGGGCTGGCTGGCTCGCTGTAAAGCCTCTGCCACCACCTTCCCTGGACCCCCGTGCACCAGCCAGCCCTCCCCACCACCATGGAAAGGGTGACCAAAGCGGGTCCAGGCTGGAAGTGCCCTTTGGCCCCCTCCCAGCAACAGGGAGGGCAGGGGCTGGCCTCTATGGCTCAGGCGGGGGGGCAAAGTCAGGGTGCCCTAGGTGGGGGGGGAGGATCCCACGGTGGGGGGAGCAGCCTGGGACCCCCGGATCAGTTAATCCAGCCCTGCATGGGAGTCCCACAGGCATTGTGCATCACTAGGGAGGAAGTGACCTACTTCTCAAGTGCTGTGAACGTGCCTGCTGCATTCTTTGTGGCCAGAAATGTGCACAAGATTCTGAGAGAGCAGTGACTTCATTGAAAAGAAATTCAGCTGTCTAGCCCGAGGCCCTTGCCTTTCTTCCTATTGTTTTAGGATTTAATCCCACCAGCATTAAGACTGTTCTTTTTGAAAGGCTGTCTGTGGGCCACATTCTTTCTGACCCACTAGTGAGATGGGCCCTTGCCTGTCAGAAGAGGAAGCATTCATTTTCAAAAAGAATCCTTGAATGCTCAAATCAGAATTAGATCCAGAATAAAAACGCCTAGCAATGAAGTAGCCTGCCCTGTGAAAAGCAGGTCATTCTTAGATGATGGCTACATAAGCATCGCTGTAAAACAGAGGTGTCAAACAAACCAATTCCATCTGTCCTGTGACTGCACTCCACAGGAGTGCACTCTCCCTAAGAGAGATAGAGAAAGTGGTCTTGCATGCTCACAAGTCTGCAATGCCACAAGAATGTCAGGTCTCATGATATCATGCAGTGCTAGGTATGCAAGACTGCACTCTGCGAGACCACTCTCTCCCCAGCAAACGGGGCAGGGAGGCGAGGGGTGCCATGGAGCCAAGTTTCGCACACACAGCACACCTCAGTGTTGTGAGAGTGCCATAGTATTTTGATTTATGTTGTGTACAGCCCACCTGAAGTGCATTTAAGTCAAATCTGGCCCACCGTAGCAAATGAGTTTGACACCTCTGCTGTACAATCACTAATGAAGCTGCTCTACATCAGTCTAGATATGGTGAGTGGAAATAACTATGTTGGTACTGTCCACACTGGTACTTAAATCAGCATAAACTGTCATTTGGGAAGGGGTGGCTCATTCACATGCCTGAGCAACATGTTTTATGTCAACTTAAGCTGCAGTGTAGGCATAGCCTTTGGGTGCAGGTACAAGGGGCTTCCCAGCATTTGCACTTCTGTTTTTCACAGGCTTTTTTTTAATGCCACGTGTGTCCCATCATATGTCTCAAGTTTGCATAATTTCGCTCCCATAATTGGCTGCTTGAGACTTAAAAGCAAAAAAATCCCTGAAAAACAGTGATCATCTCTTTCTATGTGTTGGTATTGCACTCCGCACTTCCCATTGCTGATATAGATGATAAATACAGACAGTGATTAATTCATGTTCATGTGGAAATCAGATGCATAGAATGAAGCCCCCTATTCAGGATCAGTTCTAAGCACATGTTTATAAAGTGCTTTGAAAAAGGATGGATATAAGTGTGTGCTTAAAGTTAAGAATGTGCCAAACTGGGGCCTAGTTGCTGACGCTGTACTGTTGATGGGTCTCCCAGAGCCAGACACAGCTGCACAGTGGCACTGGTCAAGTCCGCCTGTCAGTTGTAGACTAAACCAGTGTTTCCCAACCACTATGTTGTGGCACACAGGTATACCCTCAGGCCTGAGCAGGTGTGCCACGGAATTTTTTTTGAAAAACTACTCGGAGTTCTGGACTGGCTCATGAATATTCATGAGCTCATTTGGAGACTAAATGGCAGTGTGCCTCAAAAAATTAAAACTATCAAGGTATGCCATGGCAGAAAAAAGGTTGGGAAATACTAGACTAGATTAACATGGCTACCCCTACAGAACTTGTCAGTAGTATATTAAGGCAGAACACAAGAATTTGCTAGTCTATGACCTACACTACCAAGAGGCCCCAAAGTCCAGCAGCACATTCCAGCGTGGCCAGGCAGGTTTGGAACTATCCCATTGTCCCACCCAGCTGTTGCTCAGCCCAGTTTTTGCTTATCTATTTGTTCTTGCTGTTACCCCCACCAGGAGGGGTGGTGGTAACAGACTGAACCCCTTTTGAAAACAGGAAGAGAGATCTGTGATCAACAAAGCAACACAGAACTTTGGACAACACATCCACTATACCGTTCTGCTCCGAGTTCACCAAAGCCTAACCTTGAAAAGTTGAACTACCATTTAGAGTATAAGACAGAGGTCTCAAACACGCAGCCCCTAAAGTCATTTCTTGCAGCCCAGAATGACACTATCACTATCAGTACTTGCAGTATTGTTGTATGAAAAGGTTTCAGTGGTGTGGCCCTTGTGCTACCATACTAGTCCTCAGGGGTGTTGCTGGTGCTTGGCACACAGGGCCCATGCCCTGAATCCTGGCACCAGTGCCCCGGGTCCTGGCGGGGCCCCTGCCTCTCCCAGTCTCTGGCTGGGTCTGGACAGAGATCTGGGGCCCAGCCGCCCGCGGTGGCAGCGGTGGCTTCTGCCCCTTCCTAGGCCAGGTGGCCCCGCGGCCACGGCTGCAGCTCCCTACCCTGTCCCCGGCCAGGGGCATGGCCTGCAGTCACGGGGTGGGGCCTGGGCCAGTGCCTCAGGTCCTTCCCTGGGGCAGCAATGCTCCTGCTAGTCCTCATGAGACCCTTTTGGCTATTTGAGTTTGAGACCCCTGGTTTAAAAGGTCACTGCATCTAAACTGAGCTGCATGCCTGGTCTCAGGAGTCCACTCCAGCACCAGCATGTGATTACTGCATTATAAGGAAGCTTGGCTGTTGAAAACTGACTGACAGTGAAAAAAAGAGAGAAAAGTATTCTCAACCTACTGCACGCAATGTATGGAAAACAAGTTAAAAATCTCTCTGACCATTCCTGAGTTTTCAAAGACTAAGGGGCTCAATTCAGATGTGCATGCATTCTTGTTCTTGTTATTTATAATTTACTAGCACCTAAAATCCTAATCAGGATTGTGACTTCATTGTGCAAGGGGCCGTACAAATCCATTAGTAGCTATAGACTTTGCCCTAAGTAGCTTACAGTATAGGGCTTAACTCTATGCGTGTAAAATTGTGCGAATTTTCTAATTTTATTGTGAGTCTTGCCTCTGCTTATGGAATCATTTGACTATGGGAAAAGCTCAACTTCCATTTTGAAAAAAAATTAAGTTTCTAGCCCTTGTGGTGGAAGAATAGAGCTTGAAATGGGACTTGAATACCAAGAAGAGTCAAAACCAGAAAGCAAATAAAAGGAACACCAAAAGTCTCATTTTTAAAAAACATGCATGATTTTTCAGCCAATCACATGGTTTTTCAGGCCCTGGCTCATTATCTCGGAACCCCTGGGATTACTGAAGTAATTAGTTCCACTGAAATCTTTGGCTATGCCTATACTAGAGGGCTCAGGTAAGTCAACTTAATAAGGTTGACTTAAAAGAGACTTTATTAAGTCATCTTAGAGAGTCCCCATTTCTTTAACTCAACTTTATAAAGTTGACTTAAGACAGGGGACCCATTTAAAGTCGACTTAATAGAGTCGACTTTAAATGGGTCCCCTGGCTTAAGTCGACTTTATAAAGTTGACAAATGGCTCTCCTGCCGTAAGTCAGCTTTATTAAGTCAACTTTAATAGCTACATTTTGTTAAGTCAACTTAATAAAGTTGACTTTAAGGGTGAGAGTTATTAAATCGACTTAAGCAAGTGCTTAATGAACTCCAGATGTGGCCATGGAGTTGCTTAAGTCAACTTAAGCCTGGTTAAGTTGACGTAAGCCTCCAGTGAAGACATACCCTTTGAGACTACTCAGTAAGTCTACACTACAAAATTAAATTGATCTAAGTTATGCCAAGATACAGCCACGGTAGTAATTAAATTGTTTTTACAAGTCCTCACTATACTCTGTGTCAGCAGTGCACATATTCACCAGGAGTGCTTGTGATGATCTGATACAATGTTCATCCATCTGAAGAAGTGAGTTCCAGCCAACAAAAGCTTATGCTCAAAAAAGTTTTTTATTAGTCTCAAACGTGCCACAGGACTCCTTGTTGTTTGCTGACAGTATGGGCCATTGTGTGACAGCTTCTGAAAGGTAGCAACAATCAACATAAGCAATGCAGTGTCTACACACTGACACTGTGTTGACCTAAGAGCTGCCACTCTTCTGAAGATGGAGTCACTGAGTCAATGTAACAAGCAAGGAGTCCTGCAGCACCTAAAGACTAACAAATTTATTTATTGCATAGGCTTTTGTGGGAGAAAATCCCACTTCAATAGATGCTTTGAATGTGGGGGAACTTACAGAATGGGAGAAAAATAAAGACAGGCCACATCTCAAACACACAGAATTAAGCTGGCATGTAAATATATGAAATATCTGGGTTTTAATGAAGATAAACCTTAGTAAATGAACATAACAAACAATCAGAGAAGGAAGAAGAATAACAGTAAGTCACTTTTTCCTAATATAGGCTAACAGTTTACACTACTTGATGATTACAAATAACTTACCTGCTTATTTTTTTTTATTGTCACTTAAAACTGTTCCTATCAAACCATAAGCCTCTGAACCTCCACATTCCTACTCTCTGCCCTCAGCTTCAGCCCTTAGCTATAGTGAACCTGGGTTCATGGACTATTATTTTCATATGAACTAATTTACTTGTTTGGTAGTTCATTGTTTTCCCCCTTTCTTTAGAAATTCAGAACGTAAGAATGTCCCCACTGGCTCAAACCAGTGGTCTCTCTAGCCCTATATCCTTGTCTTCCAATAGTGGCCAATGCCAGATGCTTCCGAGGGATGAAGAGAACATGGCAGCTCGTTGAATGCCCCAACCCCACATCATCCAGTCCTAGCATCTTGCAGTCTGAGGTTTTACAGACTCTTTGCCATTCTCAAGCTGGCATTAACTCCTTTTTTCCTTTTATAATATAAAAATTCGCCACTTCTCTCAGACAATGGGCTCCTCTTGGGGCGCCCACCCCAAGGGCTTTCATGACTGCTGCTGTCCAAGGCTAGGTCCTTGCAGACACTCAATGTAAGAGAGCAGAAAGTCCATGGAACAGTTATGGGCTGTGCCTCCATTTCCCTCAGTAAAAGGAGATAAAAGGAGATCACTGGGTGAAAGGTGCCATGTAAGCACAGGGTATTAACATAACCCATGGTTCTTTGTGTGACATCAGTGCAATCCAGTGATGTCTCCAAAGCATGATGAGGTAAATAATTTTACATTCTCTTCCCACTAACCTCCATGCAGGTATAAAGCATGTCAAAATGACTCCACCTGTGTCCACAGCTGGCTGACAGATTGGGAATGGGATGAAAATGGAGAGAACCACTGTAAGAATGAATGCATCCCCTATAGTAAGGTGAGAGAGCATACCGGCTCTGATACAGGAATAAGAGAATGAAGAGAGAGTAAGCGTCACTTCCTAACAGTGTTTACCCATCCTAAAAGTCTTGGGGGGAAAACATTCAACAGGTAAATTATTTGGATGTAAATAATTCCAGGTTTTCCATATAAGAGACTTTTTCTTTTTTCATTTCTTACCATGGTTGAAGTGGGATTTCAAAGTGACAAAGTTCAAGAGCTGCTCATATTTTAACAATTATATTATCTAGATACTGAAGTGTAGACAAGTATGGTTAACTGTGAGAATACAAGAAAGAGATGGTGGATTAAAAACATCTAAAAATGTCTGCAAGATTGAAAAGCCCAAGTCCCATAGACTTTCAATGAAAGCAAGCTCGTAAGTGCTTACATCGCTTTTTTGGGATGTAAGGTCTTAAAAAGGTAAAAATTTTAAAAATGTGATTTGATGCATCTTTACCCTATTTGTACCTCACAGTCATGGTTTTTTTCCCTCCAAAGAGAGATTTTCATTCAAATCCCCATAGAAATCCTTAGACTCCCCATTTTAACTCCTTTATCCTCCTCAGTTCTATCAACTCCCTGCCCTGTGTTCCCCATATTGTCTGCCAAAGGCTAGATGCAGGTCTCTTTGGAGTGCCTTCCTCCTTACTTAGTTTCTCCTGCTGGTTAAACAGCAGTACTGATTACACTTCATGAGAGTTCACCCAGTCCTTCCAATAAAACTCCAATGGCTATGGTGCCTAACCTCATGAGCAAGAGTATAAAATGAAGGCTCAAATGGGGCACTGAGGAATCCTAGGGGGAAAAAATGTTGAAGGCCTGATTCAAAAGTAAAGTAAATAGTGGTCTTTCTACTGATTTCAGTGCCCTTTAGAGCAGGTGAAAGTTTTTAGTGTGGGATCATGATAACTGGGTTTTGAATATTAATAAAGATATGTTGTACATGAGCCTGTGAGCATTGCTCCCACAGTCAGGTTCCTTCAGGATAAAGGGTGTGGACTGCACTGAAAATTCATTGGTAAAGACAGTACTGTGCTTACAGAGATGTTCACTTCCAAGTCACTGTTCAGAAGCTGGTGTGCATTGGTAGCAAATGACTGCAGTTGCCATCTGAATGCTGTTCAGTGGCCTCTGTGAGAGGAGAACAACAAAAGTCCTGTGGCAACTTAAAGACTAACAAATTTCTTTGGGAATATGCTTTTGTAGGCTACCACCTACTTTATGCCCAAAGAAATTTGTTAGTCTTTAAGGTGACACAGGACTTTCATTGTTTTTGCTACATACAGATTAACACAGCTCCCCCTGTGGAACTTATCACTATGTGAGAGGAGGTAATAGTCAGAGACCACATACTGAGGGATTAGAAAACCCACGATAAATGGCTGTCTCAGCAGAGACCGACTACAAAATAATGGGCTGTGGAGACTAAGGGTGTGATTTTCAGAAGGGCCGGGGTCCCAAGCAGCTCTGGTTGAAGCAAGACAGAGGACAGCACCTCAGAAAATTGTCTCTAAACCCCCTTCTAATAGCCGAAGCTAGTCCCAGCTAATTCTGTCTCTATTCTGGAGATAGGCTGGAATTTTCTCTTGCCTTGCACCAGCCCTAAATTGACTTGTAGTTATTTGTTAAAGAAAATTAATCCCTCAGCAGGGGGAGACCAGGCAGCAAATCCAGAGGTCCTATCAATTCAATTTCCAAGGGGATAGCCGTGTTAGTCTAGTCCAGTAAAAAAAAACAAGGGTCATGTGGCGCTTAAAGACTAACAGATTTATTTTTTGCATGAGCTTTCATGGTAGAAAATCCCACTTCGTCAGATGCTTCGAAGATGGGTGAACGTACAGAATGGAATGAAAATAAATGTGAGGGGGTGTAAAACATAGGATCAGGTCATACAGTAACAGCAAATCAGAGCAGTTGTTAGGTTCAAACTCTGGGAAGCCTGAAGTCAAATTACCTTTTGTAATGGGAAAAGAACCCATAGTCTCGATTCAGTCTTGCTTTCACAGAATTTAATTTGCATATTAATTTGAGTTCAGCTGTTTCTCCTTGAAGTCTTGATGTCCCAGTCACATCTCTGACAACGGTCATTAACAAATCATTTATCGCGTGATTAGAAAGATGGATGTGCTCAGCGACTGTTTTTTTTGTTTTGTGACTTCTGATATCAGTTCTATGTTCATTTATTCTTTTGCGCAGCAATCGTCCTGTTTGTCCAATGTATAAGGTGTTGGGGCATTTCTGGCACATGATGGCATAGATCACATTAGTAGATGAGCAGGTAAATGAGCCTTTGATGGAGTAGCAGGCTTGATCAGGACCTATGATGGTATCTATTGTGCAGATATGTGGGCAGACTTGGCAGCGTGGTTTGTTGTAGGGGTGTGTACCTTCTTTAATGTTTCTGTTGTTAGATCTGTAGTTGCTGGTGAGTATCTGTTTAAGATTGGGCAGCTGTCTATAGGCAAGGAGAGGTCTGTTCCCCAAGGCTTGAGAGAGAGAGGGATCATCTTTTAGAATAGGCTGTAGGTCCTTAATGATCTGTTGCAGAGGTCTGACTTGAGGGTTGTATGTGGTGACTAGTGGTGTTCTGTTGTTTTCTTTGGGTCTCTCCTGTCGTAGATGATTGCAGGGTACCCATCTAGCTCTGTCAGTTTGCTTTCTTACTTCCCCAGGTGGGTACTGTAGTTTCAAGAATGCTTGATAGAGATCCTCAAGATGTCTGTCTCTGTCTGACGGATCAGAGCAGATGCAGTTATATCTTAGGGCTTGGCTGCAGACAATGGATCATGTGGTGTGTTTAGGATGGAAGCTCGAGGGATCTAGGTAACTATACTGATCAGCAGGTTTTCAGTACAGGGTGGTGTTGATGTGTCTATCCCTGATTTGTACTGTAGTATCAAGAAAGTGGATCTCCTGTGTGGACTATTCCAGGCTCAATTTGATTGTGGAGTGGAAATTGTTGAAATCTGTGGAAGTCTTCAAGAGCATCCCTGCCATGGGTCCAGATGATGATGATGTCATCAATGTGGCATAGGTAAAGAAGAGGTGTTTTGGGATGAAACTTGAGGAAACGTTGTTCTAAGTCACCCATAAAGATGTTGGCATATTGTGGGGCCATGTGGGTGCCCAAAGCAGTGCCACTGACTTGGAGGTATAAATTATCCTCAAATCTGAAATGACTGGGGTGAGCACAAAGGCACAAAGTTCAGTCACAAGCTGTGCTGTGGCATCATCTGGGATGGTTCTTCTAATAGGTTGTAATCCATTCTTGTGCGGGATGTTGGCGTAAAGAGCTTCTACATCCATAGTGGCTAGGACTGTGTTTTCAGGAAGCTCATCGATGGATTGGACTTTCCTCAGGAAAGCTGTGGTATCTGAAGATAGCTAGGGATGTTGATAACATAGGGTCTGAGGAGAGAGTCCACATAGCCAGATAGGCCGGCAGTAAGTGCGCCAATGCCTGAGATGATGGGGCATCCAGGATTTCCTTTTATATTGGATTTTAGGTAGTAGACAGAACATCCCTGGCCGTGGTTCTGGTGGCATTTCTCTCTTTATATGTCCCTCTGCTGTCTTAGGGAGTTTCTTGAGTAGGCGTCGTAATTCCTTTTGGTATTCCTCAGTGGGGTCAGAGGAAAGTGGTCTGTAGAATGTTGTGTTGGTTAGTTGTTTATAAGCCTCCTGATCATAATCCAATTTATTCATGATGACAACTGCACCTCCTTTGTCATCCTATCAATTCAAAACAGAACCCCCAGTTCTTAAACTAAACACGCAGCCACAACCCTTACTGGCCATGTTATTACCCAAAATTGCTCATGGTGATTATTAAAAAGAAAATAAAGAAGGTTTCTCCAAAACAAATTCTCTGATACTCTACATTCATTTCCATGACAACAATAATTTCATCTGAAGCTAAAAGCTAAAGCTACAAGGTAAGTAACTTGAGACAAGGGGGATGAGCTAATATCTTTTATGGGGCCAACTTCTGTTAGTGAGACAGCTTGTTTCACCAACAGAAGTTGGTTCAGTAAAAGATTTTACCTCACCCACCAGATCTCTTTATATCCTGGGCTGACATGGCTACAACAACATTACACACAAGAATATTCTTAACAGCTGCCATGTTTTCAACCTCTCCCAGCTGATGGAGCAACTACGGCAAATTTAGGGGATATAACAACACTGGCTTATAAGAAATCTCAAGGAGTTGTGTGGCATTTTAAGACTAACAGATTTATTTTTTGCATGAGCTTTCGTGGGGGAAGATCCCACTTCCTCGGATGCTTCAAAGATTGGAGCCATCCAAGGAAGTGGGATCTTCTCCCACGAAAGCTCATGCAAAAAATAAATCTGTTAGTCTTAAAGTGCCACACAACTGCTTGTTGTTTTTTTTACTGGACTAGACTAACACGGCTATCCCTTTTGAAATTGACAAGAAATCTCAAGCCAGCCCTGGGGTGTTCACGGGAACATAATTAAACAAGTGGTAAGTGAAGCTCATAAGATTCCAGAATTCATTTAGTTGAGATTAGCCCCTGAAGGTTCAGATGCTATCAGGAGCTTTTCTGAATTATCCATACACAATGGTTTTCAAAATCAGAATGGAAATCTCAGGAGAGGCTCTCTAGCTGGACTGGAAATGTCACAGGAACAGACTTCAACAATTCAGTCCAGGTTGAACTTAGGCAGGGTAGGATGGCTAATCAGAGCAATCTATGTTTTGTAATTTCAATCTCTGGGATTATGTTATAGGTGGGGACTTTTCCAGTTGAATAATTTATCCAAACCAGTTCTCTACCTCGTTTAAAATTCCTCTCAAGATGTACAATTCTGGCTTCTCTCTTTCATTTTAATTTGAAGGGGAAACTGATCAGTAGGAGACTTAACATTACTTTAGCGTTTAGCCCAATCTGCATCTTTGGGTTAATGTTTTTTAGAATGAATTACCTATATTGCAATTTAAATTAAATGGCAAGAAACATATGATAGGACAGGTTTTAGGTTACGGAACAAAATAAGTCATCTAACTAACTGAAAGATTTGAAGATCCATTTGCGGTGTGCAAAAACGATACATGGGAGAAGAGCTGAGGAGAGGAAATGTATTTCATATAAAAAATTAAGTCAGTTCAGAAGTGAAGGGTCTGATTACCCATGGCCTTCCACCCTCTGTGGTCACTGACAAGTGTAGAAAAGAGTGTATAATAGTACCTGATCACACCAGTTGTGTTTTACACCAGCTTTGTAGACATGTCAATGATAGAACAAGGGTGCTAAGCATTATCTTCAGTAATAGCTTCTGCCAGCTCAAAGTATCACATCATTTCTCTCTCCTTGATCAGGCACAGTAACAAAGTAAATTAGGCAAACTAATAGTAGTGTGCCTATTTACGGTTCAAGAGCCAAAACACCTCAAAGCCCTGTGCAAACAGTTTTAAAAAACACACTTCCCAGGTTACAATGAAACACTGAAAGAGTCAGACATCGCTTAGGCTTGGAGTGAGCTTCTGGAAGTGAAGTTGCTGATATGCCAACAACACAGAGATTTCTCCAGCATCAGTGCACTGCAGACAGATGCTTTATTTCTTCGAGTGCCAGCTTAGACCATATAGTGGCGCAATCAGCAGCCACGCATTTGACATGCAAATGGCTAGAGGGATATTCAGGAATAATGCTGCTTCATATCAAGAATGTTCAATGAATCCTAGCCAGTTTGCAGTCTTGCACACGCTATCTTAACATTTTCTGAGCCACATCATATCATTGTTCTGCATGCAGAACACTCACCAAAAGGTATTGAGATTTCAGAGACCATGAGTGAAACACAGATAAGCTAGGTATGGAGAAATTAGAAGCCTGTCCTCCCATGTGAGGACTGCTGTGCTATGTGGATTGTGGGCGGTTCTTGCGCACTGTAGTGTTCTGAAATATCCTGCAGAGGCAACAGCAAGATCAGACAAAGTCAGTTGCATAAGACTAATCCAGCAGGTCTAAGCATAGGTGACTGATTTGGACTCTGTCAGACACTAGGGCCTGACCTAGCCATGTCTCTTACCTAAGGGGATAAAGAAATGCATATTTACAGATTTCACTTGCTCCTGACTTGACCAGCAGAAAGCAAGGAAATATGCAGGGGCTGAAGGAATAAAGCTTAAGCCACTAAAAGAGATAGGAACACAGAAGGACAGTCAGAGGACTGGACTTTTCTGCTCTGGGTGTGCAGGTGGACAGATGATGCAGAGCCTCTTCCCAACCAAGAAGATAAGAATATTTATTTATCTCAGTCCAGGCCTACATCTCCGCATTGCTCCCTGTGCCTTGGCTGACTGTCTCAGACCCGCACTGGAGAAAGCAAACATGCTGTGGTTAAAAAAAGGAGATGAATGTTAGTGGCACTCTGCTGGCCTTTGCACTCCACAGGCATAGGACCTCCACTGCAACTTATGAAGCCAGCTCACTACAGCTCATTCAAAGCTTTGAAAGCTATATTACAGCCCACAGATTTGGAGGCTATTTAGAATGGACTCCGTATTATTCAGAGACAACAGACTGAGGTCAGAAGAGACCATTCTGAACAAAGCTACTCTGACCTCCATATCACGAAGATAGTGTACACCAAGATTCCCCCCATGAGGAAAGAAGGAGACAGCTTCTCCAGGACAAAAAACCACCATACTGGGAAAGAGGGGAAGGGTGTAACTCACTGACATGATGCCCCCATCCCTGGGCTTGAGGGTTTGGCCTATGAATGACATTAATACTCTGCAGTGGTAGCACCTTTTGTTCACTGATCCCTGAGCTGCAAAGAACTAGTGGCTTGCATGCTGAGTCATATGAGAACAGACTCTCTTTATTATTATGGACACACATGGGTAACTCAGCAAGCTGTTGCTAACTGCAGAATTTACAACATTGCTGTAGACAAATCATCAAACTCAGCATGTTTATAAGGCAAGGGCTCCAGTACATTCACTGCACACTTAGAACATCCATTGTTTCACCAAGAGTGTGCAGAGGCGGTATCTGCACGACAGTGGGAAGAACAGACCGTACAATGGGTCATTCTTCTCCCCACTTCCCATTGTACCTCAGCACCAATAATAATACCATGACCATCTACAGCAATTTCCATCAGGGATCACAAAGTGCTTTACACACACTGAGTAACTTTCACGACACCTTACATCCATTTCACACAAACAAAGAGATGCAGAGACAGATTAAGTGACTAGACCAAGGTTACATTGTGAGTCAGTAACAAAGTCAGAAATAGAACCCAGGAGCCCTGAGACCTAGTCCTCTTGTTTTAATCAGTACTTCTTCCCTCCTGCTCCTAATTTTGCTTCACTTGCCATTATGCATGTGCCAAGTATTTTGTCAGCTTTATTTTACAGGGCACCTAAGTCTTTTTTGCAATAATTTAAATAAAAGCTATTGAAAACCAACAGCAAATATTTGGAGGACAAAGTGCACAGAAAGATAACATTCATGACTTACTCATGGCTTTGCTAAAGTACATGACCTGCCCACTATGCTGGCCTTCACCAGTTCTTAGCTTCTCCAACCAATAAGATAAGAATATTTATTTCAATCTAGACCAGGAGAGTAGGTTACCATGACATAAACAGAACAGCCAAGAGGTTTATCTACTGTGTGGTCATAAAAGTCACCTTAGATACTGCTTCCAAAAAAGATTTTGGTGCATAACAAGATATAGAGCAGATTCACTTAAAACCAGTACAGGGAGCTATAATTTCCCTTGGAAATTTAAAAAAAAAAAAAAAAGGCAAGGAGTCTTGTGGCACTTGAAGACTAACAGATTTATTTATCGCATGAGCTTTCGTGGAAGAAAATCCCACTTTGTCAGACACTTTACAAGGGGAAACATACAGAAAGAGATGAAAATAAATGTAGGGGAGTGCAAGACGTTGGATCAGGTCATACTGCAACAGCAAATCAGAGCATTTGTAAGGATTCAAACTCTAGGAAACAGCACACAGAGGGAGGGTGAAGTCAAATTATGTTATAATGTGAAAAGACTCCATAGTCACAATTAAGTCCTGCTTTCACATAATCTAATTTGCATATTAGTTGGATTTCAGCTGTTTCTCTTTGAAGTCAACATCCCATTGATTTTCTTGAGGACCCGCATTAACAAATCATTAATGGAGTGATTAGGAAGATGGAAGTGCTCAGCAACTTTTTTTTTCCTGTGTTGTGATTTCTGATGTCAACTTTGTGCCCATTTATTCTTCTGCGTAGGGACTTTCCTGTTTGTCCAATGTATAATGTGTGGGGCATTTCAGGCACATTATGGCATAAATCACATTAGTGGATGAGCAGGTGAATGACCCTTTGATGGAGTAGCTGGCTTGATTAGGTCCTGTGATGGTGTCTTTAGCGTAGATACATGGACAAAGTTGGCAGCGTAGTTTGTTGCAGGGATATGTGCTTGCTTTAATGTTTCTGTTGTTAAGTCTTTAGTTCATAGAATCATAGAATCATAGGGTTGGAAGGGACCCCACGAGGTCATCTAGTCCAACCCCCTGCCAAAAAAAGCAGGACCACTCCCATTAGATCATCCCAGTCAGGGTTTTGTCCAGCTGGGCCTTGAACACCTCCAGAGATGGAGATTCCACCACCTCCCTAGGCAGCTTATTCCAATGCTTCACCACTCGCCTAGTAAGGAAGTTTCTCCTAATATCCAGCCTGGACCGCCCCAGCTGTAACTTGAAACCATTGCTTCTCGTTCTGCCCTCTGTTACTACCGAGAACAGTCGAGCTCCATCCTCCTTGGAGCAACCCTTCAAGTAGTTGAAGGTTGCTATCAAATCCCCCCTCAGCCTTCTCTTCTGCAAGCTAAATAAGCCTAGTTCCTTCAGTCTTTCTTCATAGGGCTTGTGCTCCAGCCCTTTGATCATTTTTGTTGCCCTCCTCTGGACTCTCTCTAATTTGTCCATGTCCTTTTTGTAGTGGGGAGCCCAAAACTGGACACAGTATTCCAGATGTGGCCTCACTAGTGCAGAATAGAGGGGAATGATCACATCCCTCGATCTGCTGGCAACACTTCTTCTGATGCAGCGCAGTATGCCATTGGCCTTTTTGGCAGCAAGAGCACACTGCTGACTCATATCCAGCTTCCCATCCACCATGACTCCCAGGTCCTTTTCTCCAGTGCTGCTATTTAGCTGACTACTCCCCAGCCTGTAGCAGTACATGGGTTTTTTCGTCCCAAGTGCAGGATTTTACACTTGTCCTTGTTGAACCTCATGAGATTCCTCTTGGCCCACTGCTCCAATTTGTCTAGGTCTCCCTGAATCCTGTCCCTGCCCTCTACGGTGTCTACCGTTTCCCCCAGTTTGGTATCATCTGCAAACTTACTAAGTGTGCAATCTATCCCATCATCCAGATCATTAATGAAAACATTGAACAGAACTGGCCCCAGGACCGACCCCTGGGGCACACCACTTGTTACTGCTTGCCAACTTGACATGGAGCCATTGATTCCTACACGCTGAAACTGTTGATCTAGCCAGTTTTCTATCCACCTTACAGTCCACACATCTAACCCATACTTCCTTAATTTGCCAATGAGAATGCTGTGGGAAACTGTATCAAAAGCCTTGCTAACTTCAAGGTATATCACATCAACAGCTCTTCCCGCATCCACAAATCCAGTCATCTCATCATAGAAGGCGATGAGGTTGGTCAGGCATGATTTACCCTTGGTGAATCCATGCTGACTATTCCTGATTACTCTATTTTCCTCCAAGTGTTTCAGGATGGATTCTTTGAGAAGCTGCTCCATGATTTTTCCAGGGATTGAGGTGAGGCTGACAGGTCTGTAATTCCCTGGATCCTCCTTTTTGCCTTTCTTGAAGATAGGTACTATATTTGCTTTTTTCCAGTCCTCTGGCACCTCCCCTGTTTGCCACGGGTTTTCCAAGATAATGGCCAACGGTACTGCTATCTCATCAGCCAGCTCCCTCAGCACCCTCGGATGCAGTTCATCCGGCCCCATGGACTTGTGCACATCTAGTTTCTTTAAGTAGTCCCTAACCTGACCTTCTGTCACCAAGGGCCTCTCTCCTTCTCCCCAGTCTACCGTACCTAGTGTACGGGGCTGGGAGCTGACCCTGCTTGTGAAAACTGAAGTAAAAAAAGCATTGAGCACTTCAACTTTTTCCTCATCCTCTGTCACGAGGATGCCTGCCCCATTCAGTAAGGGACCTACACCATCCCTGATCCTCTTCTTGTTATTGATATACTTGTAGAACCCCTTCCTGTTATCCTTCACATCCCTTGCTAGTCGCAACTCCATTTGTCCTTTGGCCTTTCTGATTTTATCCCTGCAGTCCCGAGCAATGTCTTTATATGCCTCCTTAGTCATCTGTCCTAGCTTCCACTTCCTGTAAGCGTCCTTTTTATGCTTCAGCTCAATGCAGAGCTCTCTGTTAAGCCACAGTGGGCGCCTTCCACATTTGCTGTGCTTTCTCCTTATCGGTGAGTTGGTGAGCATCTATTTAAGGTTTGGGGGTTGTCTGTAGGTGAGGAAAGGTCTGTCTCCCAAGGCTAGACAGAGTGAGGGGTAATCTTCTAAAATAGGCTGGAGGTCCTTAATGATCTGTTGTAGGGGTCCAACTTGTGAGCTGTATGTGGTGACCTATTGTTTTCTTTTTTGGGCCTTTCCTATAGTAGTTAACTGTGGGGTACCCGTCTGGCCCTGTCAATCTGTTTTTTTACTTCTCCAGGTGGGTACCGTAGTTTTAAGAAAGCTTGAGAGAGATCCTGAAGATGTCTGTCTCTGTCTGACGGATCAGAGCACATGCAGTTATATCTTAGGGCTCGGCTGTAGACAATGGATTGTGTGGTGTGTTTAGGATGGAAGCTCAAGGGATGTAGATAACTATACCGATCAGTGGGTTTTTGGTATAGAGGGGTGGTGATGTGTCCATCCCTAATTTGTACTGTAGTGTCCAGAAAGTGGATCTCTTGTGTGGAGTGTTCCAGGCTCAATTTGATTGTGGAGTGGAAATTTTGAAATCTCTGTGGAAATCTTCAAGCGCATCCCTGCCATGGGTCCAGATGATGATGATGTCATCAATGTAGCGTAAGTAGAGGAGAGATGCTTCGGGACAAGACTTGAGGAAACACTGTTCTAAGTTCCCCATAAAAATGTTGACATATTGTGGGGCCATGCGGGTACCAACAGCAGTGCCACTGACTTGGAGGTATAAATTATCCTCAAATCTGAAATGACTGGGGTGAGCACAAAGGCACAAAGTTCAGTCACAAGCTGTGCTGTGGCATCATCTGGGATGGTTCTTCTAATAGGTTGTAATCCATCCTTGTGTGGGATGTTGGTGTAAAGAGCTTCTACATCCATAGTGGCCAGGACTGTGTTTTCAGGAAGCTCATTGATGGATTGGACTTTCCTCAGGAAAGCTGTGGTATCTGAAGATAGCTAGGGATGTTGATAACATAGGGTCTGAGGAGGGAGTCCACATAGCCAGATAAGCCTGCTGTAAGAGTGCCAATGCCTGAGATGATGGGGCGTCCAGGGTTCCTTTTTTATGGATTTTAGGTAGTAGATAGAATATTCCTTGTTGGGGATCTGGTGATGTGTCTGCCTTTATTTGTTCCTGTGCTGCCTTAGGTAGTTTCTTGAGTAAGTGTTGTAATTCCTTAGGTATTCTTCAGTGGGGTCAGAGAAAAGAGGTTTGTAGAATGTTGTGTTGGAGAGTTGTTTACAAGCCTCCTGGCCATAATCCAGTTTATCCATGATGACGACTGCACCTCCTTTGTCAGCCTCCTTAATAATAATGTCAGAATTGTTTCTGGGGCTGTGGATGGCATTGCATTCTGCATGGCTGAGATTATGCTGTAAGGGATGTTGTTTGTCCACAATTTCAGCATTCGGACGGTGGCAGAAACCATCAATGTAGACATCTAGTTCCAAATCTTCTGGAGGAGTCCACGAAGAATATTTCTTCTTGCGGTGTTTGGAGGAAGGTACCTGTGCATCACTGCATTGACCAGTGGTGTTATGGAAAAATTCTATGAGTCTTTGATGATGAAAGCAGTCCTTCAGGTCACTACAGAATTTTATCTTTTGTGTGGCAGTTGTGGGGCAGAAGGAAAGTCCCTGAGATAGTACAGATTCCTCTGCTGGAGTAAGTGTATAGCTCGAGAGTTTAACAATGTTGGCTGGATTGAAGGTGTCACTCTTGTTGTCCTTAGTGGTGTATAGTAGTTTAGATAGTCTGGTGTCTTTTTTCTTCTGTAGGAAGGTAAAGTGTGTGTTGTAGATGGGTTTTCTCTTTTTTGTGAAGTCCGCCATACAGAAGTGTGTGCTGTAGGTTGGATTTGTAGGAGAGAATCCAGTGTTGAGATTTAATTTTTAATTTTCTTCTATTTGCCGTACAGGATGCTGATCAGGCAGTTTCTAAGTTTCTGTGAGAGTGTGTAGCATAATCTCTCACTGTAGTCTGTGTAATAGGTCGATTGTAAAGGATTTTTTATCCTCAGCCCATTAGGTATGATGTCCAGTTGTTTGCATTTGAAAAGGAAGATGATGTCTGTCTGAATCTGTGCAAGTTGTTTCATGAAGTTGATGAATTTCCACTTCAAACAGCTGTATTCAGTGCCTTTGGAAATATCTCCTCACACTGGAGAGGGGACTCAGTGTTGGTGAGGACAGGCGGTGATGCGGCTGGCTGACTTCCACTGGAATTCCTACTAGCAGGCAGTAGTTTTTCAGAGTTCTACCTGTACTCTCTGTGTGTGAAGTTCTGAATGGACATGATGTACATATACTGACACCAGTGAAATCATAGACAGCCACAAAACGGTTAGACTGCACCTGTTCTGTAGATAAACAGATTATTTCAGCTTCCAGAACCCTCTGTCGGATACAAAAGCCACTAATACAAATACATGTCAGAATGCCCTGGCACATTACTTGCTGTATGGGGCCATGCTGACCACTGGCTTTCATCTATTGACTCAGGATGTGAAAACAAATAAGGGGCTATATTCTCCTCTGCTCTGCACCATTAAGTGATTTGCAACAGGGCTAAGTGGTCTAAAACACTATCAGTCTGATTTGGTAATGTTTTAGCTCCTCTTTAAAGGCAAAAAATGACTAAGGACAATAGTGAATCAGACCCAAATATTTCTGATAGGTGAGAATTTTTAAAATTTAATCTCTTTTGTTTATTTGACATCTAGATGTATGCAAATGCGACTGACATGTGTGAGAGCATGTGGGGGAACTCATTTAAGGTCAGCGACTCCTCCTGCCTCTGCTTGCAAATGAACGAGAAGGATGCGGTGGTAATCAAGTATTTAATTTCCAAAAGCTCAGAGGAGAGTTCCAGCGTCAGCAGCAGCGAGGAGCGTGCCTGCAGACGTAAACTGCGAAAGACTGAGCTCCTAAAGGAAGAGGAAGGGGTGGAAATAGAGTGAGTGCCAGCAGGTGTCTGTTACAAGAAGTCCTCATGCTTGGGGGAGTGGCAAGCCCTCAGTAGTGTCATGTCAGGTTGCCCTACCCTTTTAAATTTGGGAGATCACATGAATTACATCACAAGAAATTAAGTCAGTGGTATTTGTTTATCATAACCTTATCTGATCTTTGTCTAAGTCACCAACTGAAAGGCCTTTTAGAACTGATGTGTCCAATTGAGGACTGCACTTGCAACTTGAAATGAAGGGCCCAGACTCTAATAATCAAGTATAGGGCTTGATTTTTTTTCAGAGGTGCTAAGCACCTGCAGCTCCCATTGATTTCAAACGGAGTTGTGAGGACTCAGGACCTCTGTCATGTGATGCACCTAGTGTGCATAAATGGAGAAGACTGTAGCCACCCAAATCTTTAATATGGAGATGCAGCTCTAAGGTTACACGGTCATGATGAACACTGCCCAGACCAAGATGGAGTACTGCTTTCAGGGGGAGGCCAATGGGGGCTGGCTGTTGACAAATAAAAATGTAACCCCTCATCAGGAAGTAGGAGCATAAAGGATAGCTTACTTTACACAGATATAGTGGATATTTACACTTAACTCTGTAAAGGATTATTTTACGTGTAACAAAACATGTTCAATATATTTAGTGAGCTTTTAATGTAATCAGCTTCATTACAAAAGAATTCCACAGTGTGACTATAAAGTATGAACTTGAGTTTTATTAATCCCCACAGGGTGTTTGAAATTCTGTGATGGAGGGGACTTGGTTCTAATCATCCCTGAAGATCACCAGAAGTGCCTCAGGATGTCACTGCCAGCGCTACTGACAAGCTATACCAAAGTCTGTATTAATTGTAAGAAGACATTATCCTGCTAATGATGGATCAAATTCCACCCTTATTTACACTTGTCCAATCCTTTTGAACATGGTAAAGTGGCATAGACCTGTGTTTCTCTAAGTTACCTATCACAGCGATACCACCAGTGTAATTCAGAGAAGGATTTGGTTTCAGTGGGCCAGATTGTTGGATGGTATAAATCCGACCTATGCTGATTTATACCAGGAGACGAAAGTTTTCAATAAAATAAAGCATTTTAGTAATCCAACAGGCTGTTTGCTTATTTTCTGGGTGTCACACAGCTGGACTGACCAGCTACACTTTCTGCTTCCCACCATCTTGATTTTTCTTTAATTAAGAAAAAAAATCCTACCAACATTAGATGGTTTTAAAATAATTTTTACAAAGCCTTCATTTTGGACCAAATCAACTTGTTAGCCTCTGTTTAAGTAGTGAGGGAGAGAATTTGAATGGCAACTACATCCTGCTAATCATTCCTTCTTGAAATTGCTACAGTCTGCCCATCTATGTCCATCCCACCTGCCCAAGCACTTATCTGGGCCTTCAATGTCTCCCATCTGAACTGCTGCAAACTGTGGCCCCCTGGCCTCTCTGCTTATTTCACCTCGGTTCCAAATGCCCAGTAAATAACCCCACTTTCCTTCCTGCTCTTGAAGCCTTTGACATCTTAGGGTGTGTTGACGTAGGCTGCATTGTAAGCCTGCTGGCAAAGGGATGTAACCCTCTCCCTTTTCTCCCTGGATTATTTGGGAGCAGGCAACACTCACTTGTGCACAGGCGCCTAAGTTTGATGACAAAGAGATCCTGAGTTTCCCAGTAGTGATGTTGGAATTGTGGGAATCCTCTATCCACTCTTCTGCTGCAGTCCCTTTGCGTTACAGGAAATTAAACTTGGCGGTGCCTCCACCCAGCTGGGTCTGGTACACACTCAGTGGCATGCCTTGGGAGCCTCCAGGACTAAATCCATGCGGCTAAGAATAACCTGTGGGATGGGCCTAATCCAAACGTACTAATTATATATATAATAAATGCATGGTGATTAATTGCATGCAACAAACCTTTACTTAACAAAGAAACTTATCATAACAGGATGGAATTGAATACTGCTACTAATTTAAATACACAGGGACAAGTAAATAAATCAGTGAGCAGTTACAGAATACAGTTTAAAGGAAACGTATCTAACTAGCATGCTCACAGCCCTTTTTCCAATTCAGAGGGCACACTTCCCAGAGTTCGAACCCCAACCCCTTGCTTGCGTGGGGGTGCTTAGACAGTCAATGAAGGAGACAAGGCAGCACTCTGTTGGTCCAGTGTATTCACTCCAAACCATGCTGAAGATCCGGAGTGAACCCAACCAATGGTCTGTAGTCCTGGCTCTGGTTCAAAGGGACTGCCACTCTGCCTTCTCTCAACAGACTCCCTTGCTTTACAAGCCCTGCTCCAAATTGGAGGAGGGATACGGACGCTCACACCCTCACTGCAAATCCAGCTCAGTCAGCTTTAGGCTCAGAGAGTCGTGTGGCACTCTAAGACTAACAGATTTATTTTTTGTATGAGCTTTCATGGGAGAAAATCCCACTTCATCAGATGCTTTGAAGCATCTGACGAAGTGGGATTTTCTCCCACGAAAGCTCATGCGAAAAATAAATCTATTAGTCTTAAAGTGCCACATGACTCGGGTTTTTTTGCTGGACTAGACTAACACAGCTATCCCTTTGGAAATTTAGGCTCAGACCCTGCTTTGGTCTGAATAAGCCACCAACCTCTGAAGCTCCCTGCTTGAGTGAGCCTCCAGCAGTCTCAGGACCCCCAGGAGCACCCACAGCAGCTCCCAGCTTCAGACAAGTCTCTTTCCCTCTGTGGAGACCCCTTTTGTCCCCCTCTACTTCCTGGAGGTGCAGGCAGGGTCCCTCTCTCCTTCCCAAGGGATCATGAGTTGTAGTCCCTCACTGGAAAACTTACAGCACATAGGAACTGCTTAAATGTTAACCTCCTACTTGATTTCAGAGGCCCCTAAAGTGCAGAGTGCCTACAGGGACAACATACATTCATTCATCTGTGAAGTGCCATGCACACCCACTGCACAGTAGACAATGATTACAGCAGCAGGAAACATGCAAATTAATGGGCGATCTCATTCTAGCCCTCCAAGGCTCACAGCTCCATGTATTAAAGGATCAAAATTATTTTGACTTTAATTTTGACTAATAGTAATAATAATGAAGTACTGAAGCTCTATATTCTTTTGGAGGACCTACAGAATCAAGTAAAAAAAATATTTTTAAAATGTGCAGGAAAGAAATTTCAAATGTTTCAGTTTATTTAATGCCTCTACACCATGCTAGTTCCAACAAACACGAAACCAGATCAGGATTCCCACATGGCACCAGTTAAACCAGAGCACTATGGGATGTTTATCCCCTTCCCTAGCAGACGATGTTTAACATCCTCCTTGTTTACTGATGGACTGGAAAGTACTTCATCATCCTAATATGACATAAGCACTTCATCTTGCTTAACAAATATACCCCAGTAATATCTATGAATACGTTTGTCTTTTCTGTAATGAACAATATTACCATCTCCATTTAGTAATGAATTCCATACAATTGCTAGGATTTCTTTTGTTCCTAATATGCTTAAGATATTCCTTTGTTTTAACCTTAGCCCTGACAGCCATGGATTTTATCCTGTCCTCTTTAGCTTCCCCTGTCATTTCTTATGCTTCATAAATTCTAATTTATATCAATTGCTATCTATTTTCCCTTTTTAATAGTTATTTTAAGAGAGGTTAATACTGTTCATCTTTTGAACATCTGTTGCACCTTTTATCTGTGGCACTCACAGCACTTTGCAAACATTAACTAATTCATAGAACTCCAGTGAGACAAAGAAAAGTTTTACTGTAACCATTCTACAATGGAGTAAACTGAGGCACTGGAAAATTAAATGATTTGCCTGAGGTCACACAAAGGCAGTACACAGCTAGGATAATAACCCAAAACTCATTTGAACCTCAGAATAAGCTAATGTCTGTAAAGTGCTCTGAGATCCTTGATCCTATATAAATATTACTGCAGATAAATTAAAGAGAGATGTTCGTCCTGAGAAAATCTTTTATCAAAACATGAAATATGGATAAATTAAAGTGTAAAACACCCCAATTTCTTTCATATTTTGGTAGCTACACAAGGCATATGTTATAAAAGGGTACCTTCCATCAAGCCCATCCTTTCTCCTCCTACTTAACTATTCACTGAGGTCATAATGCTGAATATATGATGTCATAATCCTACCTCAGACTCTGAAGTGTTATGTATGGATTCATGACTATATAACAGCATCAAGCCAGAAGCAAAGCAAACTGGTGATGAAGAAGACGACCTTATAGAAACCTAATAAAGGAACAGAGAAAATCATTGATCATCCACGTTCCTCTTAGTTGAAAAGTTAAATGTTTTTCAAACTTCAGTCAATATGATGCTCCCTCTGTAAAAGCTCCAACACAGGCAGACTCCCAGATGTTCTGGTTACTGCAGCAAACATTCCTGGGAGTGCCTGTGATGTAGACTTAATACTACAACGTTCTCATGAAGGTCATGACTCTCTGCACTTCAGTGCCACGTTGACATGTCCTACACACTGATGGTGCTACTTCTGGAAATGATGTTTCTATAAGTGCACCCTTCTGGAGTGCAGTGGGTACCAAGCATATTTTCAATCTATCTAATGATGTGTGGCATACAAGCCTTGCATTTGATCATCTCCTCAGTGAAACAAATGTACAAACTGTGCACTGAAGGTACACAACCATGGCACATTATTAAATACTACTGAATAAGTAGAACAGAGGCATCTTTATAGACATTTTAATTTCTTTTCTGCCCCTGATATCCTTGACACTTTTTTCACTTTTTCCATCCCCAGCTGATCTATGATTCATGTTTTTCCTTCACACACACACACAAAATCTTTGAACAATGTGAGATTGCATTCAACATTAAAATTGTCACCTTAGCTAAATGGGTCAGACGCCTGTTGCATCTTTGCTCTACTCCCTTGTCATGGATAAACATGTCTTTTACAAAGTGTAGTTAAAATAAAGAGTCCAAAAAAGCATTAGGATTTAGGTTGCATTTTAAAGTCCAGCCAAATCCTACAAAACCCAGATTTTAATTCACAGTGGCTGCTCTCTAGCAGAAGTAATTTTCCTATTGGGAGAAGAAAACTTCCAGTCTAGATAACATTACTTAGTAGGTTTAATTTAGTGCAACACCTCACATTTATTAGCAAAGCAAACAGTATATGCTATATTCTCTGTGAAATCAATCTTCTATGTTAAATAAATACTGTATTAGCAGAAGGTCAGAAGCAAATGTATAACCTCAAGGCCCGTACTGTCCCTCTAGCATCTCTATGTAAAAGTTGCAGAAATACATTCCTACCAGACGAGGTGTCATTTGCTATGAATGGGTCAAGGGGAATAGTTGCCCCACAATCTCAGTTTGGCTCCCCAGACTTTGGACATAGTCCAATCCCTTTGAATCATTCCCCTCTGAAACCTAGCACCTTGTACTAGCCACACGCAGGAATCCCAAATCCTCTGCCCCTAATAATAGCATTGTACCCCCATTTACCAATTTTACCTTAAGCACTCCTGTAAATCACCCAGCACTTGTGAGCACTTACAGCAAAACAGAAATTATTTTTTAAGAAAGAATAAAGATTTGACTAGAATCAAGAAATAATGGTGGAAACAAGTGGTTACAAAACAAGCGATAAAACACGAATCTGGGTCCACACTAACAAGTCGTCAGCTTTTTGATCTAATAAAACAGATTTTTTCTAATTGTAAAACTGGCTGGTTTCCTAATAATCACGAGCCAAGCATTCATGAAACCACCCCTCTTCACCAAAGGTTTTCTTCAGGGAATGGATCCAGGGTGCCTTTCCTTACACATTGTTATACTGAAAACAGACCTTTGTTTCTAATCAGGGGCAGGATGAACACTGGCCTTGTTGCAGAGTTTCTTTTTATATCTTCAAGTGATTTTGATTGTTTGTCTTTGTCTCAGACATTTTTTGACTGAGTGTGACAACAGTAGACAATAGAATCTTTTATTACCTCTGCAGCAGACTAGGGAGGACTGACAGCTCTCTCTTGCATTAAGACATATTACCTCCAGAGACCAATTTATCTTCCAAGTCCATAAAACAAACTTTCAATGTAAATACATTATTCCTTAAATATAATCCATACATATATATCACAATGATTAGAAGCCTTAACAAGTTATGAGTCTTCTGTATACACCTTCCTCATTACTCTTTATGGATAAATATCCTATGAGACATGTAGTTGATGCAGACAGTTTGTCAGGTCATAGGTGAGAGCTGTTAGTGAAGAACATGGAACCCTTTGCCTAGCAGTTTCTCTGTCACTGACAACCGAAATTTCTCTGAAATGAGATGTTAAAGTAAGTGAGAAAACAGTTTCTACATGACAGGTAAGGGGAAAGCCAACAGATGTGGAGAAACACTTGATCTGGACAGAGAAATACATTAAGGGAGGATATGTTAATAGAGATTCTCTATGTCTCAATAAGGGTGAGAGACTGGAAGAAGATAAAATATGGACAGGAATGTATCGGACAAGAAAGTGGCAAATGAAAAAGAGTGACACCCAATTACATCACATAGTGGCAGACTGTGAAAAAGTGACAGTTGTTTTAAACGCTTATATACAAATACCAAAAGCCTAAATACTAAAATGAGTGAACTTGAGTTCTTCATATTAAATGCAGATATTGATATACTAGGCATCACAAAAACTTGGTGAAATGAAGATAATCAATGGGAAACATTAATACCAAGGGACAAAACATATCAGCAGGACAGAATAAGTTACACCAGCAGGGGAGCAGCACTGTATATGAAAGAAAGCATAGAGTCAAATGAAATGAAAATCTTAAAGGAACCAAAATGTACCACAGAATCTCAATGGGTAACAATTAAATTACTGAATAACATGCATAGGACAGTATTGACCACCTGACCAGGATGGAAAGGCTTCCATATGAGGAGAAATTAATAAAGCTGAGAGTTTTCAGCTTGGAAAAGAGATGACTAAGGGGAGCTATGATCAAGGTCTATAAAAACATGACTGGTGTGGAGAAAGTAAAAAAAGGAAACGTTATTTACTTTTTCTCTCACTACAAGAATTGTGGTTCATTAAATTAAATTCATAAGCAGCAGGTTTAAAATGAACAAAATGAACTGTTTCTTCACAAAATGAAGTCAACCTGTGGAACTCCTTGCTAGAGGATGTTGTGAGGGCAAAGACTATATAAAGGGGTTAAAATAGAGCTTGATAAATTCATGGTGGACAGATCCACACACAGCTGTTAGCCAGGATGAGTAGGGATTGCTGTTTGCCAGAATCTGGGAATGGGCAATGGGATGGATCACTTAATAATTACCTGTTCTTTTCATTTCTTCTGAAGCACCTGACATGGACCACTGGTCTGACTCAGTACAGTTATTAACGCTCTATTTCTGCTCCACAGCCTGGTTAATCTCTGACTCTTAACTCCCAGTATCACTTCCCTTCTGCCTTTTTACCCTGAAATGCACAAAACCCTCTGTGGACTTTGCCTAGTTCCCCTTCACACAGCTGCAATGAATTCATTGTTCAGACTCAAGTTAAGTTTTCTCATTAGATCACTGTTGTTCTCAAGAAGATGAGGATTCCCAATGGAGAAATCAAAACAGTATCAGACTAGGATCTGGCAAACAGCATACAGGATATTTACTTTAAAACAAGTTGTCTTGTTGGATGTAATCCAGGCATATGGCTTAAACACAAGAATCTTCTAAACAAGGGATATTAGGAGTCAAGCATTTTGGCCCTTCTTCCAACCTCAGTTACAATAGAGTACATCAGATTTCCCCATATCACACATATTGTCAGAATCTGACCATAACTGGATCAAAGTAGAGTATCCTTTAAATGTTTGTGTCTGCTTTTGACTGATGGAGTTTTACTTCTTGTTTGTTCTCTATCAAGCAAAAATCATGTCTTGCTATAGGATAGGTGAAAGATTCAGAAATAAACTAGAGTGAAATTTGCTGCACACACTACTGAAAGATTCTTCAGCGCTCCCAAAATCAGGAGCTGTTACCTGTGTACTGTTCACAGTGATGGAGGAGTCTGTTCTGCTCTACGCATGTGCACTGTACAGAACAACAGCATATTCCTTCTCCTGAACTGACAGGCCCTTGTGAGGATCTCCAGCCTCACAGAAAAGTTTGCCTAGTGGACACAGAAATAAAAGCTTTGTTTCAAAATAAATTTTTACCTTTAAACTATTACGAAAAAGCATCTTTGCTGTTATATAACAAATTTCCTCTACTAAAGATTCTCCTGTCACAGGTACAAATACAACTAATGAAGCAAACAAAAATGTATTCAGAATTTAGATTGTTTAAAAACACCATAATGTGGAGGCTGCAAACCCATCCCTTGCCAGATTTGAGGGCAGGGGAAAGGAGTGTTCCATTTAGCACCATAGTAATCTTGTAAGCAGTTGAAAAGGCACTAGAGAGAGGCCTTAAACCAGAAGATTATGTTCAGACATGGGAGTTTATGGGATACTAGAATAAAAAAAGGGTAAATGGAAAACTTCTTGCATCTTTGACACAGACACAGTAGTCTATTGCAAGGGCGTTGCTAGTGCTGGGCACACAGGGCTCGTGCCCTGAATCCCAGCGCCAGTGCCTCGAGTCCTGGCCCTCAGCCCCCTGCCTCTTCTGGTCTCCAGCGGGAGATCTGGGGCCCAGCCACCCACAGCGGCTGTGGCGGATTCCTGCCCCGCCCTAGTCCGGGCCACCCACCGCGGCAGCTGCCACTCTCTGCCCTGTCCCCGGCCAGGGATCCGGGGCCAGGCTGGCAGCAGCAGGTGCCTGAGGCCGGGTCGCCCCAAGCTCAGAATCGGGGGCCAAGGGTATGGTCTGGGGCCAGGGGGCAGGGCCCTTCCCCGGGGCAGCAACGCCACTGGTCTATTGAGAGAAAAAAATATAACATGTTGTAAATTTTACTCCGTTGTTGAAGTGCTATTGGCAGTAGGACAGTAGCACTTTAGCAGGGTACAGGCAGCCCGGAGCAGCACAGAACTGTCAGGCCTCAAGTCAGGGTCTCTCATTTAATTCTGTTTGTACAGCACCTAACGCAACATTGAAATGATCCATGAGTGTGGCGCCTGCATGCTGTTATAATGCAAATTATTAATAATAATAGAAGTGCTGTTTACCTGGTATGTTAATCAGCATCAGGCAATCAGGCAACTGTTACTTTATGAACCTACTAAAGGAAATAAAACACAGGAAGCCTTTCAGTCCTCTAACACTCTGACTTGTGACCTAAAACTTAGTGTTTTGTTGCTCAGAAAGTAAGAAGCCCTCCCCCTGCACACACAATCAGATTTCACACAGTGAACACGTGAAATGCGATTTAAAGAGCTACCCTTTTCTGGTTTTTGTTTTGTTTTATCGACAGCAATTGACAGTGGTAGGCAACCCCCAGCACATGTGCCGACAGTGGCACTTTAGCCCTTTCAGAGCAGCACACAGCATCCTCTGCAAAGCCACAGAAATTGTGGTTCTTGCCACTGAAAGCCACTGTGAACAGCTTCTTTCAGGGGCAGCTAGGGTGTGGAGGGTCCCCACCATGCCCAATTTCCAGGCAAGGTGTGGAAAGAAGATGCCTGGAATGGCTTTTCTCCATGGTATGCAGCCACCAAGGAGCCATTCTTGGTAGCTTCTTTCCCCAGCATGTCTAGGGACCCCCAAAAAGGAGCTGCTCCAGGCAGGTTCTTCCCATGGCATCCCTGGGGACCCCTGCCCCAGGCATACTGCCAAAAGGAGCCACTGCAGGCAGCTACTTTCCGCAAGTGGCTCCTTTCAGCGGCATGCCAGTGAAGCATCCCCTTGCCTGCTCCCCAACCTCCAGCCATGGTTGCCATCAAATTTTCAATTTTAAAATGTATAGCTGTGTTAGTCTAATCCAGTGAAAAAACAACAAGGAGTTGTGTGGCATTTGAAAACTAACAGATTTTGCATGAGCTTTCGTGGGACAAGATCCCACTTCCTCAGATGCTTCGAAGATGGGTGAACTTACAGAAAAGAATGAAACTAAATGCAAGAGGGTGTAAAATATAGGATCAGGTCATTTTCAGGCACCTGCCACTTTTATTTCTATGGAAGGAGCCACTAGCACTGGCTAAGGTTGCTGACCCCTGACATCAGCAGGTGCATTGCTGGGGCAGGGAGGGACCCGGGGCACGGGCCCAGCCCCCACCCCCAGCTGGCCAGCCTCGCCCCCAGCCAGCAGGCCCCGCCCCTGGCCAGGCATAGGGCCGGTGGGGGGGGTGCTGCCACAGCCACGCCCCGGCCGCCTGCAGCCGCTTCTGGCCTGGCCCAGCCGCGGCCTAGCCACCTGCGGCAGCGCAGCCCCCCCGGCCCCATCCCTGGCCAGGGAGTGGGGCCTGCCAGCTGGCCAGCCAGGCTCCGAATCCCCGGCTGGGGCCGCCACGGCTGCTGCCAGCTGGGGATCAGGCCCCAGATCCCTGGCCCGATTGGGCCAGAGATCCAGGGCACTTGCGTTGGGACCCAGGCCACATGCCCCGGGTGCCCAATGCCAGTGACACCCCTGGGCATAGGAGGAACTGATGTTGTTGGCCGCAGACAGTACAGGTTTCTACATCATTGTAAATCTGAAATATGTGGATGCAGTGCCATCCTCTGGAGCTATAAGTATTCTTCATGGCTGACAACACCACAAGCTCTTGGAGGCAAAACCAGCAATCTGAGCAGCTCTGTCCTGGAGCTGTAAATTTGGCCTTATGATGTGAACCCAGCACAGGGCAAGTCTCTAACAGCTCATATTGGACTGTGACTAATCCATCGTATCTCAGAGATTTCTAACCCTAATGCTCGCAGTCTGCTTCCAATTAAACCAATTTCAAAGCATCAGTGATCAAATAAATCTCAAAGGGTTATCATCACTGTGGCTTAAAATGTATACTGATTTTTAGTGGGGTGGGATTTACTAGCAGGAACAGTATTCACCTATGATTCTACTGATATCTGACCAGGCTTAAGGTTACCAAATGTCTGGCAAAAGCAAGACATGTCCTCCTTTTTACCTTCACAACTTGTCCAGCAGGCATTTTAAAAATACTTGATTGTCTGGCTTTTTACTCGCAGGGGTTAAAGTATGCTGGGACACCCCGGAACACCCTATTGTTAGGGAGAAGCGTTCCAAGGCCCCCTAAAAACAGAAAAATATTACATTATACCACATTTTCTCCATGTGTCCTCCAATGTCTTCTTTGTACTTCCCTGTCCTTTCCATGCTTTGACGTGATAACCCTATATATCTGACCAAGCTTAATTTCTTCCCAGTAATTCCTCATTAGCAGAAAGGACTGGCACCCATCTCAGTTGGAGAACCCTGTCAGGACTGAAATCAAAGTGAAGGGAGACAAAGACACAGGAAGTAAAATCGATAAATGTGTTGGCCTTCAAAAGTGATACAGGCTCTTTGTTCTGCTGAGCCTAGGGTTACCAGATGTCAGGCAAAAGGAGGACACGTCCTCCTTTCTACCTTCATGTCCTCCATCTGTCAGGCATTTAAAAATACATGATTTTGTCTGCCTTTTTACTTATACAGATTATGCTATGCTGGAATGCCTTGGAATACCTGGTTTTTAGGGGAAAGTTTTCCAGGGCCCCCTAAAAGCAGAAGAATATGACATTTATACTACATTTTCTACATATGTCCTATGTTCCCTAATTTTTCATAGGCTGTGTGCATAAAAAATTTCTTTTGTGCAAATTTTCAGTGCCAGTGTCCAAATTTGCACACACTCCAGTAAGTATGGTCAAACTTGTGAGCGCAATGAAGCAAGTGTGCATGATACAAATAATATCTAAGTTTTATTTTTGATATGGTGATGTAACTGATTTTATAAACTACAAAACCTTATTTGAAACTGCTTTCTTAAAGCAGTATAAAAATATTAAGACAGTTGAATCCTTTTGTGCACACTTTACTTTGTTGTGTGCTGGGGTTTCACAACCTGTGTGCAGGCGCACACACGCACAGCTTAAAGGGAACACTGTCCTCCCATGGCCTTTTTGTACTTCCCTGTCCTCCCTTCCAGGCTTTGGCATCCAGTAATCCTAGTTGAGCCAGGCTTACAAGGCAACCCCCCCGAGCCTGTCACCCAGGTAGTCAGGCTCAGGTGGGCATCACTGTCATTATAAAGGACTTAAGACCAGGGGTGTCACTGCCCCAAGGAGGGACCCAGGGCACGGCCTAGGCCCTGCCCCCTGGCCGGGGACACGGCTCAAAGCTGACACTTGCCTCTGTGGACGGCTGGGCCCTGCACGGGGCCAGAACGGCCACCGCTGCTGTGGACGGCCAAGCCCCGTTTCCCCAGCTGGGGACGGGGCCGCCAGTGGCCAGGCCCTGGATCCCTGGCTGTGGGCAGCCAAGCCCCGTTTCCCCAGCTGGGGACGGGGCCGCCAGTGGCCGCCACAGGCAGCTGGGCCCTGGGGGTGTCAGACTCGGGGCACCAACGCTGAGATTCGGGGCCCATGCCCCGGGTGCCCAGCAGCAGCGACGCCCCTGCCTAAGACATTTAAAGGCTCTTCTGGCACCTGACGAAGTGGGATTTTCTCCCACAAAAGCTCATGCAATCAATAAATCTGTTAGTCTTCAGTAGTGCCACAGGCCTCCTTGCTTCCTTTGCTGGACCAGCCTGACAGGGCTGAGTCTCGAAGGAGCCGTTTAAGGCCCGCGCCTGGCTCGGAGTGCGGCGGAGAGGCTGGCTGGTGGGTGGCACCGACTGCCAGAGGCGGTTTCCCCGTTCACACCGGCGCCAGGCAGCCGGACGGAGCCAGGCCCGGCAGGCACGAGGGCTCCCCGCCCGCCTGTGGGGCTCGAGGGCCGCGACCAGCACGAGCCGCCCCCCTCACACCGAGGCCGCAGTGACACTGCGCATGCGCTGCCGGCCGCGGCCCGCGCGCCGAGAGCGCGGCAGCAAACAGGGGGCGGGTCCGAGCTGACAACGTCACACGCCGCCAACGGCTCGCCGGCACCGCGCCCTCTTGCTGCGCGTGCGCAGTTATACCCGAGCGCGCGCTCACGTGACCGTTGCCCCTCTCAGGCGCGCGCAGAGGCTGCCGGGAAGCCGGAAGTGGGCGCTCGCAGTTCCGGTCAACCGGCGGCGGGTGGCCGGTGAGGGAGGTTGCGTCTGTTTGGTTGAGTGGCTCCGCGCGGGCCCCGGCCTGACCATGCCCCGCCGCCTGGCGCTCGCCCCGTGACCGCCATGGCCTGCGCGGCTGCTCCCAGGGCCGCCGACAGCCCCTTCTCGGCGGACAGGCACGCCCGCCTCCTCCTCGCCCAGATCAACCGGCTGAGGGGCGGGCGGCACTTCTGTGACGTGCAGCTGCAGGTGGGCGAGGAGGCCTTCCCGGTCCATCGCCTGGTCCTGGCCGCCAGCAGCCCCTACTTCGCGGCCCTCTTCGCTGGGGGGATGAAAGAGTCTTCGAAGGACGTGGTGCGGATCCTGGGAGTGGAGGCCCACGTCTTTCGCATGCTCCTGGATTTTATTTACACAGGTGGATTTATCTTTGGCCGCTATTCGGAGTGAAAAGTGGAGTGTTGGCTTCATATAGAGCAGGGGTCTCAAACACGCTGCGTGCAGCCCTGACGCTGTTTCTTGCAGCCTGCAATGACGCTATCGTGACCGATATTTGCAATAGCGGTGTATGGAAAGGTTTCAGTGGTGCGGTCTTCGGGCTAACATGCTAATCCTCATGCGGCCCTTGTGGTGATTTGAGTTTGAGACCCCTGATGTGGAGCCCTTTGTTCTCTGATGGTTGTTGACTGGCTCAGACCCTTATGTTCCAGCTGACCCATGCAGCTTGCAGCACAGGGGTGAAAGTCCCATTCATTAGCACGTTTAAAACTAGACTAGACTTAGCATGTATAAAAATACAGTAGGTGTTAGTCCTGCACTGGCGTGGAGAGAACTAGAGGCCCTAAAGCTCTTTTCCATCTATATTGTAGGACTCTAACGGCAGAACAGACAGTGCTTTTATGACGAGTAGAAATGCAATACTAGATGTTGGTTTGGTGACATAAATGAGTTGTGTCTAACTGTTTGGAGACCCAAACATGCATGTACTGTATACACATGCAGGTGTATATCAATATGTGTGCAGAAGGCTTCTATTCGTGACCACATAAGCCCTTCATACCAGTGAGGCTGGCCTTGACTGACAGTGTGGCAGTATCTTCCACAACTGTCTTGACACTTACTTCCATAAGACGCCTTAAACTTTGAACCACTTCCTGAGCTGATCTTTAAGGCTTTTATTCTCTTTCTACCTTGTCAAGGACCACCTTATATTGAAGCCTTCAAATAATCCGATAATTATTAGGGCTTAGTCAAGTGGCATTCAGTGTTACCTGATCTCTGCTTATACTTGAATTAAAAAAAAAATCAGAACCTTCACATTACCCATGTAGAGAAATTTACTTAGGAGTACCCTAAGTAAGTGGTTCCCAAAAGTGTGCCACGAGCATCCCTGAGAGCAGGAGTTGAAGTTCCCTCCCTGCTCAGTCCAACCATGTGGGCTGTGTAATGCTGGGAAAAGGCAGCGGTTAAAGTAAGGGGGAAGGCACTGGAACAGTTCTGGGGCCGCCTATTTTTAAGCAGGCAGCCTTATGGCCCCCCTAAATATAGAGGAAAGCACTGGAACACGGAGTTCCAGGGGGCCCCCTAAAAATAGCAGGAGCAGCCTGAATGTACAGTTCCAGCGGCTCCACCTTAAGCCCAGCCAGCAGAGAGCTGTGGGAGGCTGGGAGTGTGTAAATCTCTCCCTGCAGGGTAGAGCAGCTTGAATCAGGCAGCCTGCAAACAGCCCAGGTAAGGGCTTTGCGGGGGAGGGCTGCTGGGGGTTGTGTGTGGCAGGCGTGTGTGTGTAGCAGAGGTTGGTGGGAGTGGCTGTGTAGCAGAGGGTATGTAGCTGAGGTTGTGGGGTGGCTGTTGTTTGGGGGGGGGGCTGTAGCTGTGGGGTGAGGGGGTTAGCTGGGGGCTGGAGGCCTAGTTCTGGCCCCTGCAGTGATGGGAGGGTCCATCACAGGCAGCAGGGGGACGGGACCCGCTGGTGTGGGAGGGAGCAGCACTGGGTGAGGATTTGTCCTGGGTGGCAGGGAGCCACTGTGGACAAAGGGGGAAGTGGGTGCTGTGCCGTGTTCCCTTGCCCTACCTTCCCACTCCCCAGGTTCCCCCCTGCCCCCCTACAAAGCAACTCCTGTTCTCCCTTCCCCTCTCTTCTCTTGCCACCTTTGTGCTGTTCTCCACATGGTTCCCCTTGTCCTCTTTTGCCACCCCTGTCCTGCTCCACTCCTCATGCTCACTCCTGCCACGGCATATGACTCCTGACCACCTGTGTTTTGCCACCCCTGCTCTGCTACTCCTACTACCCCTAGCAGCATTTCTGAAACACTATGCCATGGTTCATGAATATTCATAAGTAATTTCAGTTAATTTGAATATTTGTGAGTTTTTTTTAATGGTGGTGTGCCTCGAAAAATTTGAAGGTATCAAAGTGTGCCACGGCAGAGAAAAGGTTGGGAACCACTGCCCTAAGTAACCATTTTTCCTCACTCTTACTACACATTAACTTCAGGCACATGTGTATTCCTACTTAACTCAAGGTAAAGCAGAGCCTTGGCAGGTTCAATGCTTAAAAGAATGAGGACAAGAAAGTAATATTTTGTGTGAGTGTATGTGTATCTACAACACAGTATAAGACAGTACAGAGGTCATAGTTACTAAGTACACTGTGGTCTTCAGTAGATGAATTGCTGGGATAACTGCTGCAGAAAATCCACAGTAATTTGTCTATGACTGACAGGAGTTTTTGAGTCATACATGTATTTACTGATTGTAATGTAAGTACGTGACTTCCAGATAAATTCCCTTTCAGATACCTGTAAACGCCGTCAGTATTGAGGAGCTGATAGTGATATTTGGCGAGGCAAATGAACTTTTAGTTCACAATGTCTAATCAGATAAGAAAGACTAAGGTTTAATGCTACTTAGGCTCTTCTAACATCTGAAATATGGCCTTTCTCTCACACGTTGTCCTCTGCCCACAGGAATAGTGAATGTTGGGGAGAACAATGTTCAGGAGCTGATAGTAGCCGCAGACATGCTCCAGCTGACTGAAGTTGTGGACCTTTGCTGTGAATTTCTGAAGGGGCAGATTGACCCCATGAATTGCATTGGACTCTTCCAGTTCTCGGAGCAAATTGCGTGCCATGACCTACAGGAGTTCACAGAGAATTACATCCATGCTCACTTTCTGGAGGTTCAGAGTGGTGAGGAGTTCCTGGCACTAACTAAAGAACAGCTTGTTAAGATCTTGCGCAGTGAGGAGCTTAGCATAGAGGATGAGTACCAGGTTTTCACAGCAGCTATGCAGTGGATTTTGAAGGATCTGGGAAAAAGAAAGAAACACGTGGTGGAAGTGCTGGATCCAGTTCGATTCCCTCTGTTACCATCCCAGAGACTCTTGAAGTACATAGAAGGTAACAGAAAGATGGAGAAAAAGCAGGTGTTTGTTTGGGTGAACGGAGTATTTGTCCTTGGTAAAGGATTGCTAGGTTTTGTTTTTTCCATGACTGTTATACTACAGAACTTGAGTTGTTTAATACATACTCATATTTTGATTTTAAATCCAAGCCTTTGTGAAACTTTTGGACCAGAATTTGTGAAACCTACAGGGATCTGTTTTACTTTGCATTTGAGAAGCAGAGAGATACTGGTAATAATAGTTGACTTGTATATGTATTCCCTCTGGGTTGGTTAATTCCTGGTGTTTATAACTGTCAGTGTGGCTATTTTTCTCTCATGTCTCTTACTTTTAATTTATTTTCCCCCCAAGGAGTTCCAGATTTCAGCCTTCGGGTGGCTCTGCAAACTCTCTTGAAAGAATACTGTGAAGTCTCTAAATCTCCCAAAGAGAACAAAATCAGCAATTTTCTGCACACGTCTAAGGCTCGTCCCCGGAGGAAAGCCAGGAAGTACCTTTATGCAGTAGGTTAGAAACTGTTTGCTTTAACTTATTTTTTAAAATCAGCAACTTGATATTTCATATTGCATTTTAAAACACACAGTAGAGCCACCACTCCTCCAAATCTGGGTATCAGCTGAGATGGTTTGGGACTTGGTAAGCGTATCCCATGGTAAGCTTTCTTTGGAATTGGGAGGAGGCCTGAGGCCAGCCCAGGACTTGCTGAAGGGATTATATCTCCTGGCTGTCTTGAGTATGACTGGGAACCCCTTTTGAGGAGCTGGTGCCTGTTGCGGAAGAAAAGGCGTTCTGGCACCCCCTACCCTCTGCGCTGCTGCTGCAGCCTTCAGGAGAAGTGGTGTAAAAGCAGCACAAAGTAGATGATGATGGTGATTAAAAATCTTTTAAATTCTGTGTCAAAAGGTAGCTGCCAAAATAGTGCAGTGTTGTGTATCTAATGCAGTGCCTGTTGCGGGGCTACATTTGTGAATAGTGTGTTTATTGGTAAATAACTGGTGTGCACTGCAAAATACAAATACATTCATATGTCATTTTTCCCAAATGCAATATCACAGTCTGGAGCAGAGCAGTAATGCAGCCTGTTATATGTGCTGTTCAAAAGTGGAGCATGTGTACAAAGTTTGCACCATTTATAGTCTTCCCAGAATGTTGTTTCTTCTCCCTTCTTCCCATTTAAAATAAACATCTTCTACTATTCTGGTGATCTTTGTTAGTTAAATCTAGGAGTAATTTCCACTGTTGCACAATAAGGTACTTCAGCTTTCTAATGCTCTGGAAGGTCTTTGTAACCAGCCCTTATGGCAAACTTTCAGAATCCCAAAATACATAAATGTCCAGTGCTGGTGGAGGGTAAATGATGAGCTTTGAGCTCTTAATCTGTTTGAAATATTCAGTTTATGTGGAGTAGTAATGAGAATTGGAAGTACTATTATTTTCCAACTGGACTGCAGCTTTGTGGAGGGAAGGGTTTCAGAGCTCAGGCTCCAGTAAGAGTTTTCGTTAGTCAATCTCAAAAGCCGAGGATGTCAGTATCATAACTTCCAGTTTACTGACTGGGAAATGGAGAACTGACTTGCCCAAGGTCACTCCAGGAGGCCAGTGGCCAAGCTGAGAATAGAACAGAGGTTTTCTGAGTCCCAGTTTGGTGAGCTCTCCACTAGACCACAGGGTGCTTTCCAGGAAGATTATTTCAAACAATACAAACAACATTCCTTTGTCTGCTGGCGAACAAGCAAGGAGTCCTGTGGTACTTTTAAGGACTAACAAAATGATTTATCACATGAGCTTTTGTGGATGAAGTCGAAATTGTGATTATACTCACGAAAGCTCATGCAGTAAATTTGTTAGTCTTTAAAAGTGCCACAGGATTCCTTGTTTGCTTTACTGAACTAGACTGACATGGCTGCCCCTCTGGAACTTGTCTGCTGGAATAGCTTCTGAAATTCCCTGCTGAAGGAAGCAGTGTAATTTGGTGTACATTGGCATAACTATGACAGCACTGGGAGAAGATGTATGTTGATTTTGTGATATCTTTTACTCTTCTTTCGGCTTTTTGCAACACTGGAACCTCTGCAGACGGAGAGCTGCTGACTTGCATATGTACTTTATACCTGTTGCCTAGGTGGATATACTCGGCTGCAGGGGGGACGCTGGAGTGACAGCAGAGCTCTCAGTTGTGTGGAACGTTTTGATACCTTTAGTCACTACTGGACCACTATGTCTTCACTTCACCAGGCTCGCAGTGGGCTAGGAGTGGCAGTGGTGGGAGGAATGGTCTATGCCATTGGAGGTAAAGTATGAAAGGAGTATATTACTTGTGAGGCCTTAGAGGTGGAAGATGGAGGAGATATTTTCTGTTGTGAAGTCTCTGGTTACTATTATTTTACTAGAATGATAAACATGTAGGACTGGAAGGGAGCTCAAAAGGTAATCGGTTCAACCTCATGCATTGAGGTAGGACTAAGTAAACCAAGACAATTCCTGACAGAGGTTTGTCCAACCTGTTCTTAAAAACTTCCAGTGGCAGGGGAATGTGTTCCAGAATGTATAGTTGAAAATTTTTCATAATAGCTAAGCCAGGGGTCTCAAACTCAAATCACCAAGAATGCATGAGGACTAGTATGTTAGCCCAAGGGCTGCACCACTGAAACCTTTTCATACAATGGTATTGCAAATAATGATAGCAATAGTGTTCTTGCAGGCCGCAAGAAATAACTTTAGGGGCCACATGAGTTTGAGACCCTTAGGCTAAGCTAAATCTTGCTTCAGATAAAGCCTGTTGCTTCTTGTCCTGCCTTCAGTGGACATGGAGAACAGTTAGTCGCTGTCTACCTTATATTGGCCCTTCACACATTTGAAGACTCTTAACAGGTGGCCCCTTGGTTTTCTTTTCTCAAGATTAAAGATGCCCAGTTTTTTTTAACCATTCTTCGTAAGTCATAAAGCCCATGAAATAAATAAATTTGTTAGTCTTTAACTGCTAGGGGTCTCCTTGCTTGTTTCATAAATCGGGGTTTTCTAAAGCTTTTAGCAATTTTTCCTTCTCCTCTGGACTTCTGTCAGTTTATCCACATCATTGTTCAAATGCAGTACCCAGAATTGGACACAGGACTCCAGTGAAGGCCTCTTTAGTGCCAGCTAGAACATGATAATTACCTCTGTGACTCTTGCATGTGACACACCTATTAATAGCCCCAAGAATGTTAGCTGTTTTTGCAGTTACATCCACTGCATTCTTCCCCAACCCACCACAGATCCTTTTCAACAGTACTACCACCTAGCCAGTTAGTCCCTATCTTGTAACTCTGTGTTTGATTTTCCCTTTCCTAAGTGCAGTACTTTGCACTTGTATTTATTGAATTCCACCTTGGAGAATTGGTCTCAAATCATAATTTGTCGAGGTCATTTTGAATTCTAATCCTATACAACATAGCACTTGAAACTGCTACCAACTTGATGTCATCCATAGATTTTGTAAGGATGCGCTCCATTCTGTTATTCCACTCATTAATGAAAATATTGCTGGACCCAGGATTGATTCCTGGGAGACCCCATTAGATGCATCCTCCCAGTAAGACCACAAACCATTGATCGCTGCTCTTTGAGTATGGTCTTTCAATCAATTGTGCACTTATGTTGTAGTAATTTTCATGTAGACCATACTTCTAGAGGATGCAGATACAGAAACGTGGATCCACATCTGGTCCACATCTATAAGAATCGGTTCATATGTGACCTGCCATCTGCAGTCTGTCTTTTCTAGCTGCACCTCCAGCCATGAGGCCCCCAGTCAGTTATTTGGAGGCCAGCTGCTCGCTATGGATAGGCTGTTCAGGGGTCAGCCTCTCCAGGCAGCTACTGAACGGGGCAGAGGGACTGCAGCATCGATCAGGAGGCCACCAAACAATTGATGGTGACCAGGCAGAGGTGGGAGATGGGCTGCTGAGTGGCAGCAAGCCCCATCACCAAATCACAAAGGCATGGAAGCAGCCTCAAAGGCTATAAGCTGCGGATAATTACTTCCTCATCTTCAAGATCCACATCCAATCCATCGCCTGCAAAAATTGGCTCATGGATATAAAGTACATATCCCTGGATTTGCCATGCTCTGTATATTTCCCTAGTTTGCTTATGAGAACATCATGTGCAACTGTGTCAAAAGTGTTACTTAAAACAAGAAACATCACATTTATTGCCTCCCTCCTATCTACTAGGCCAGTAACCCCTGTCAAAGAAGGAAATTAGATTGGTTCTTCATGACTGCTTCTTGGCAAATCCATGCTGGGTATTATTTATAAACCTGTTATTCCCCAAGTCCTTACAATTTGATTGTTTAATAATTTCTTTCAGTATCTTTTCAGGTATCAAAATTCAACCCCTAGGACTATAATTTCCCAGGTCCTCTCTGTTACCCATTTTAAAAATAGGCGGTTTGTTTGCCCTTCTCCAGTCATCTGAGACCTCACTTGTCATCTGTGAGTTCTCAAAGATAATGGTTAACAGCTCCACAATTGCATCAGCTAGTTCCTTAAGTACCCTAGGATGAATTTTGCCAGGCCCGCCAACTTTAATACCTGAAACTTTGGTAAATATTCTTTAACCATGTCTCTTCCTATTTTGGTTTGTGTTCTTTCCCTCTTATTGTTAATATCAATTGTGCTGTGTATCTTATTACCATTAGCCTTCCAGTCACATCAGCTAGCTCCGTCCACACCCTCGGATGCATTGCATCCAGTTCCATGGACTTGTCCGTGGCCTGCCTTTCTAAATCGTTCTGAACCTATTCTTTCAGCACTTAGGGCTGCTTACCAACTTCCCATTCTGTGCTGCCCCAAGCAGTAGTCTGGGAGCTGCCTTTGTGAAAACAGAGGCCAAGAAAAAGAAACATTGAGTACTTCAGCTTTCCACATCATCTGTCACTAGGCTGCCTCCCCTATTCAGCAAGGGGTCCGTGCTTTCCCTGACCACCACCTTGTAACTAACATACCTGTAGAAACCCTTCTTGCTGCCTTTCATGTACCTTGTTGGTTACAACTTCAGTTGTGCGTTGACCTTCCTAATTTCACCCCTGCATGGGTCCAGCTAGCTCAGTGTCCTGTCTCTGATAGAGTCATCTGGCACTAGCCACTGAGAGAATGCACAGAATAAAGCAATTTTGAGTGATCCATCGTATTGTTCTTCCCCGGCTTCTGGCAGTTGGGCTTACCATTCTGTAAGCTCCCCCATCTTCAAAGCATCTGACAAAGTGGGATTCTTCTCCCACGAAAGCTCATGCAATAAATTAATTTTTTAGTGTTTAAGTACCCCAGGACTTCTTGCTGCTTGTACGGGACTAGACTAACACGGCTGCCTCTTTGGAACTGGCTGACCATTTTGGCTAATAGCTATTGATAGACCTACCCTTGAATTTACCTAACTTTTTTGAACCCTGTTATACACTTTGGCCTTCACAATATCCTCTGGCAAAAAGATCCACAGGTGGACAGTGCTGTTTGGGAAGAAGTACTTACATTTTTGTTTTAAACCTAATGCCTATGAATTTCATCTGATGATCCTTGATTCTTGTGTTATGTGAAGGGGTAAATGACACTTCCCTGTTCATTTTCTTCACTCTGTTCATGGTTTTATAGACTGATATCATGTCTCCCTTTAGTTCTTTCTTTCTGAGATGAATGGTCCCCATCTTCTTAAACTCTCTTCACATGGAAGCTTCTTCATAACCCTAATAAATTTTGTTGCCCTTCTTTGAACTTTTGTAGTTGTAATATCTTGAGGTAGGTCATCCAGAACTGCACACCATGTTCAAGCTGTGAGTGTGCCACGGATTTACATGGTGGCATGATGTTTTCTAGTTTATTATTTATCCTTTTCCTAATGGACCTGACATTCTGCTAACTTTTCTTGACTACTGTAGCACTAAGCAGATGTTTACAGAGAACTACCAAGAATGTCTCCAAGATCTTTGTTGAGTAGTAATAGCTAATTTCAATTTGAATTTTTATTTAGGATTATGTTTCCCAGTGTGCATTACTTTGCATTTATCACCATTAAATGGTCATTTGTCTTTTTGTCACCCAGGTACCTAATTTAGTGAGGTTCCTTTGTTGCTCTTCACTGGCATGAATAATTTCATTTCATCTGTGAATATGTTGGACCGCACTGGTCTCAGTATTGATCACTGGGGGACTTCACGATTTAGCTCTTTCCTTTGTTAAAACCAGCCGTGTATTCCTACCCTTTATTTCCTGTCTTTGTTACTGATCCCTCTTGCCTTGGGGCCAAATCAAACATGTAACATAATTGCCAATTTAAACTGCACCTCAGTATAATATAAACTCCGTTATAAAAAAGGGTTTCCTTTTGTCAGCTTATGGTGTCGAGGATGTGGAAAACTAGCTCAATCTGTCTAAAATGAAAGTAGCGTGTGCATGTGGTAAAAGGAAGCGAAAGATATTTTATAATGTTAAATGCTGTAGTTTTTAAAAACACAACCTTGTATTTTCCTACCACTGTCAGTAGAAGCCCTGAAGAGTGCCGTATTTCATGTAGAAGCACAATGCTGCAGCATTTCACTCTCACTCACAGTTGTTCTGGGCAATCTTTGCTGAAAACCATTTTCAGCCACCATTTATTTTCCTGTTGTAGACAAGACTCTTGTTGCTTTTGCACTTTGGCAAGGTGAGAGCTGTGGCCTCAGTTCAGATACTGTGTGTGAGATGTTCCTGTGGCAGGTGCTGAACAGCCCTTGAGTATCTGAATCGCAGAATATTCTAACTCATCTATTTGTTTCCATCTTTTTTCCACCAAGGAGAAAAGGATTCAATGATCTTTGATTGCACAGAATGCTATGACCCCATTACTAAGCAGTGGACAGCTGTGGCCTCCATGAACCATCCTCGATGTGGACTTGGAGTGTGTGCGTGTTATGGTGCTATTTATGCTTTTGGTAACTATCCAGTTCCCTTTAGGTAAAACTGGTTCATCTGGTCAAATCATTTGGGGGATTTAAAATATTAAAATCCTATAATATTGAGAATTGAAAATTAGCTGTTTCTTGTGGCTGATGAGTGCTTTTGTGAGTGCACATAGAGGAGATGCCCTCATTTCCAAGGGAAGCATTTTAGCCAGTCAGTGGAATTTTCAGAATGACTCCATACTGCACAAACCAAAATGCATGTGGACAATTTACTCTGATTTTTCTTTCAAAAAAGAACATTCCAAAATAGGTGGTCAAGCCCTCTACTTCTGTAGTACCTTTATCTGAGAAGATCAGAGTTTTGTTGGAAATTAAACCTCATACTTGTCGAGTGATGGATATATGGATGGGTAAACCGAGGCAAAGAACAGTTAAGTGACTTGTCCAGCAAGTTTGGTTGCAGAGCTGAGATGAACTGAGAACTCATGTGCTCTTAACAAGCAGGCTCACAACTAGATTGTTGCAAGAATCTATATTTCTCATAAGCTTTCAGTTAAATAGACCTGCACTGTTACCCCAGCGTAACAATGTACCTTATTTTACAATAAGGTGTTAACATCATGTGTGTCTTGGAAAAACAAACTGTTTCACAACCCTCTAAGCACCTCCCTGACAAGACTCTGAAAAAGATAACATCATAGATCTTACCTGTGCTGCAGTCCCACAACTGATGGCACACAAGCTTGTTACTGTCCTTCCTTGAAGCTCTGTTGAAGTAATCAGAGTTCTGTGTAGGGGCAGCCATCGTCCTGTCCACTGTCCATTGCAGAACAATAGTAAGCTCCTCTGAGCAGGAGCTGGGTGGTTATGCTTTCTTTAAAACACAGCACTCACCGCTGGTACTCTGTAGTGTTTGTATATGACAAAAGTAAATATCTAAGGTGTGTAATCTTCCACCCACATTATTGAACAGAAAAATCCCAAAAGAATCCTGTTTCAGTAATGGGCAGTTAAAAGATTTTTCCTTAGAATCTTAGATTATTCCAAGTCACTTAAGCTCACAATGTAACATTTCCCTGTAAAACAGATTATGATGCAAAGAAATGTGGGAGTGGGGGGATTCTTGATGATGGATTAAATTTATTTATTTGAATTTCTGCTTAAACAGTAAGCAAAAGGAGAAATCTGGCAGACTGTCATTTGTGTCAAAAGTAATTAATAACTATATGTCATACGCATCGTTATTGTCTAAATGCTGGTTAACAAATTCAGTGTCTGGAAACACTGAAATCTAGCCAAATTCTACTGTACTGATACAATGTACAACTTGGAAAGTAAAAGAGATTTGGAGTAAAAGCAATGGAACCATCTTAGTAGCTACAGACCAATATGGCACCCAGTATCCTGACTCTGAGAGTGACCAGTTCCAAGTCTTTCCATACATACCAGTGTCCATAATTATTCAGAATAACAACATGGAGGAAATGGTTTTCTCTGGACCTTGCTGGTGATCACCTTCCCTGAAACATAAGACTTGCTAGCCTTATAACTTTTGTCTCTATATTCTGCATATGCTGTTATTGAATCATACTAAGTGATTTCCTTCCATCTTTGATTGATTTTGTGCTATTTGGGCTCATAATCTCTGAGAAGTAACTGATTCTGGTTCTGTCTTGTTGTATTATAAGTATTCATATTTCCCTTGTATACAAATATGTAGTCTTTTGACCTCCTAAGTCACTGATACAAGGATATGTTGACTTCTATTATTAAAAAAAAAAAAGTCGATCTGTAATTCTGTGTCATCTAACTTTTATCTTCATGTTTCCTTTTTGCAGGAGGCTGGGTTGGAGCAGAGATTGGCAACACAATTGAAAGATTTGATCCTGAGTTAAATAGTTGGGAGGTGGTGGGCAGTATGGCTGTGCCGCGCTACTATTTTGGATGTTGCGAAATGCAAGGTGAGTGTTTTTGGGTTATGGCTTGCCCACGTGAGTAATAACCCCTAGTTAAAGGAGTAGTTTTGTTACATAAGGAATTTGACACTTTGGATTTCAGTCAGGGACTCATGCCTGTGTCTGTCTTGTAACTTAGCAAGGTTTCTCAAGTTCTGTACTTCCAGCTCTGTGAATGTTTTGATGTTTCTCTTCCCTTCTGCCATTTCCCCTTGTCTGATGCATTCTTTTATTTCTGTGGAACTTGAGGTTTCCACTCTTCTAACTAAAATATAAAACCAAGATATAATAAACCAGCTTAGAAAACTTTTCCTTGCCCTATCAGTTACACCTTGAAAATAGTTTGCTAGTGGCTGTGAACAGGAAGTCCAGTCAGTATTAACTGTCTCACAAAAGAGAAGTCCAAAGATGTACTCTGTATGAACAATCTAATAAATATTTGCTCTCAGGCCTCACAAGTGGTCACAGCCATTCCTCTGTTAACCTAGGTTATGCTCACAGTGGAATAAAACACAGGGGGCTGGCTGTCTCAGCTGGCTTAGGCAGGGCTATAAAATTGTAAGGTAGCTGCTGGGGCTGAAGTCTAATCTCTGGGACCCTTCAGCCTCACAGAGTCCCACATGTCTACACTGCAGTTATTTAGCTCAAGTCAGGTGACATAGCCCAGCTGTGAATGTTGTGTTGCAGGCTACTCATACTAAGAGTGACTGCCCTGACCAAAGATCTAGTGATAGTCAAGTCTGCTGGGGTACATCTTGAAACCTCATGAGGAGGGGGAGTCTCAGAGCCCAGACTCCAACCCAGGCCTGAATGTTGACTGTTTTTTGTAATCCTGTCATGTGGATCTGAGTCAACTGCTCTGGGCCCTGAGACTTGCTGCTCTGGTGTGTTCTTTTTCTTTCTGTGCTGCAGTCTAGACATACCCAGAGTTACCCATATGAGGACCCTGTGGTTGTTTCCAGGCAAAAAGAAGACATTGGTTTCCATTCTTAAGTAATTTCAATGAAAGGCTCAAATTAGCATTTTGTGGTGTAAAATTAATTTTCTTTCCTGTGGTGCCTGCTATGCCTAAGCATAGATTTAATAGGAAAAATCTCTCTCTCTCCAGGTTTAATTTACATTATTGGGGGCATCAACAATGAAGGAGTAGAGCTACGCTCTGTTGAAGTCTATGATCCAATATCCAAACGCTGGTCTACGCTTCCTCCGATGGGCACCCAAAGGGCATATCTTGGAGCAGCTGCTCTCAATGATTGCATCTATTCTGTGGGAGGATGGAATGAGACACAAGATGCACTTCCAACTGTGGAAAGATACTCCTTTGAAGAGGTACAGTGGAGTCCCTAGGAATCTCTTTCAGAAATGCAGATTGTTTTTTTCTTTCAGAAATACAGACTATAACTTTTATTTATTAGGATATATAGAGAGACCAGTATAGGTTCATAAGTTAACAGATTTCAAGGTCAGAAGGGACAATTTTGATCATCTAGTCTGACCTGCACAATAACAGGCCACAAAATCTTCTGTACTAGGACTTTTAACAGGTCCATCCCCTCCTATAATAGACCCTTGACTGAGTTATTGAAGTCCTCAAATCGCACTTTAAAGACTTTGTCCTGTGCCCTATGCTAGAGAGGAAGGCAAAAACCCACAAAAGCCTTTGTGACTTTGGCTCACCTGCTGGTGAATTCTCTGTATCTTAAAGTCCTTAAATCATGATTTGAGGACTTGAACAACTCAGTCATAGGTTAGAGGTTTATTGCTGCAGTGGGTGGGTGAGCTTCTGAGGCCTGCATTTTGCAGGTGGTCAGACAAGATCAGGAGTCTCAAATGCAAAGCACCACGAGGGCCACGTGAGGACTAGTACGTTAGCCCGAGGGCCACGTGAGGACTAGTACGTTAGCCCAAGGGCCACACCACCAAAACCTTTTCATACAACGATACTGCAAATATTGATAATGAAGGTGGTGTTGTGGGCTGCAGGAAATAACTTCAGGCATTGCATGTAAGCCATGAGTTTGAGACCCAGGACTAGATGATCATACTGGTCCCTTTTGACCTTAGAGCCTATGAGTCTATAATTTGCCTTGGGGGAAGATTCCTTTCCAACCCCAAATACAGTGATCAGCTAAACTTGGCATGTGGGCAAGGCTCACTAGCCAAAGAACCAAGGAAGAGTTCTCTGCAGTAACTCACAACCCATCCCATCACAGGCCATTGAGCATGTTCACTCCTAGTAGTCAAAGATTAGTTAGTTTCCAGATTAGGCTGTCCTATCGTATCAGTTTCAAAAGGGATAGCTGTGTTAGTCTAGTCCAGTAAAAAAACAAGCAGTTGTGTGGCACTTTAAGACTAACAGATTTATTTTTTGCATGAGCTTTTGTGGGAAAAGATCCCACTTCCTCAGATGCTTAGAAGATGAAGCATCTGAGGAAGTGGGATCTTTTCCCACGAAAGCTCATGCAAAAAATAAATCTGTTAGTCTTAAAGTGCCATCGTATCAACCCTTCCATAGATTTATCAAGCTCAGTCTTGAAATCAGCTAGGTTTTTTTCCATTCACAGCTTTCACTGGAAGGCTGCTTCAGAACTTTACTCTTCTGATGGTTAGAAACCTGCGTCTAACTTTTACTCTAAACTCCTTGATGGCCAGTTTTATATCCATTTGTTCTTGTTTCCACTTTGCCACTGAACTTTAATTCTTCTCCCTCTCTGTTATTTATCCCTCTGATGTATTTATAGACCAGTCATTTCTCCTCTCAATCTTTGATTAGGCTAAACAAGCCAAGCTCCTTGAATCTTCTATCATTAGGCAGATTTTCTATTCCTTGGATCAGCTTATTAGCTCTTCTCTGCACCTGTTCCAGTTTGAATTTATCTTTCTTAAGCATGGGGAACCCAAACTCCACACACTATTCCAGATGAAATGTCACCAGTACCTTGTATAATGGTACTAACACCTGCCTGGCTCTACTGGAAATACCTCATCTGATGCATCCTAGGACTATATTTCACAGCCACATCTCATTGGTGGCACATAGTCATCATGTGATCAACAAATAGGCCTAAGTCTTTCTCCTCCTCTGTCCTCTTTCTCCTCCTCCCAACTGATATGCCTCCAGCTTATGTCAAAACTTCTTTTTTATTGGTTCCTAAATGCATAATCATGCTCTTTCCACAACTAAATTTCATCATATTGCTCCAGTTTACAAGATTCATCCAGATCTTCTTGTATGATGCCCCAATCCTTCTCTTTGCTGGCTGCAACAACCAACTTTGCATCACCTGCATTAGCACCTTCTTGCTTTTTGTGCCCAGGTCAGTAATAAAAAGGTGAAGTAAGATCAGCTGCCAGACTGATCTCAGAGAGACTCCACTTGGAAGCTCCCTCCAACCTGAAAGTTCTTCTTTCACTATGGCCTGTTGTAGTCTCCACTTTAACAACTTTCACTTTTCATATTAATGCCCGTCAGGACTGTTGTGGACTTGCCCTCATGCTCATGGTTTAACTGATCGCCATATTTGGGGTCAGGAAGGAATTTCCCCCCAGGGCAGATTGGCTTGGGTGCTGGGTTTTTTTTGCCTTCCTCTGTAGCATTGGGCATGGCTCACTTGCTGGTTGATTCTCTGTATTAAAGTCTTTAAATCATGATGTGAGGACTTTAATAGCTCAGTTATGGGTTTGAGGTTAATTGTAGGAGTGAGTCAGTGACGTTTTATGGCCTGCACTGTGCGGCAGGTCAGACTAGATGATCATATTGGCCCCTTCTGACCTTAGAATTTGAGTCTGAGGGATGTAGCTGTGTAGCTACCAGTGGGCCATGGCCCCACCCACCTTGAAAGCAGGCCCATCCAATTGGCTGTTTTTGCTGCCAGTGCTTCTCAGCTTGCTACTTTGGCAACTGAAGTGTGGGCAGCTTAATTTCTCTGCAGGTGGCTTTGCTGAACTCCCTGCTTCCAGTCATGTGGCCAAAAGCAGGAAGGTCAGGAAGCAAACAGCTGAGAATCACTAAGCCACTCAACGCTCCAGTTACCAAGGTAGCTTTAGCATAGTGGTGGCACAATTTATTCTGTTGCCAATGCTCTGGTTAAGCTACCTTAGCAACTAGAATATCGGGCAGTTTAATTTCTTGGCTAGCTGCTTTCCCAAACTTCCAGTTTCCAATCTCATGGCAAGACACTGGAACTGCTTGGTTTTCAACCAGGCCAGCCCACCATGGGCATTGCTGCCGCTGGTCACAGGGGGCACAAGCCCTGAGTCCCAGCACCAGGGCCTTGAGTCCTGTTGGCAGCACAGGGTCAAAGAGCCTGCAACTGCCCTGGGCCCACCATCCAGGATCAGGGCCAGATGGGGAGAGCTCAGGGTAGTCCTAAACCAGGGGTCAGGTTGCTGGTGGCAGCAGGATCTTTCTCACACCTGGCTGGGGGCCCAGGGCTGGACCACCACCAGAGGCAGGATCCAGCCCTGACCCCAGTCCACCACCAGAGGCAGGATCCAACCTCGGCTGGGGCCTGGGACCAGGCCACCAGCAGCGGTAGGATCCGGCCCTGACCCAGTGCAGCAGGGGGTGGGGTGGGCCCGGGCCCAGGCTCAGGCTCTGAATGTGTCTTGGGGGCAGCCCCCATCACTGAGGCCCACACAAGTCAGCTGTAGGCCCTGACAAAAAAATAAGTTCTCTCAACAGCCCATGTACCCATCTTTTCCAGTTTAAGTAATTCCTCATGTGGAGCTGTATCAAATGCCTTACTGAAATCTAGGTAAATTAGATCTGCTGCATTCCCTTTGTCTAAAAAAAATCTGTTACGTTCTCAGAAAGCGAGATAAGTTTGGTCTGGCATGGTCTACCTTTTCTAAAGCCAGGTTGTATTTTCTCCCAATTACCATTAACTTCAGTGTCCTTAACTCCTTTGAGTTTTTTTTCAAAACCATATGCTACCAAGGTCAGCCGAACAGTCCGGCAGTTACCTAGATCTCCTCTTTCTCTTTCTTAAATATAGGATCTATGTTAGCAATTCTCCAGTCACAAGTATAACCCCCAAGTTTACAGATTCATTAAAAATCCTTTTTATTGGGCTTGCAGTTTCATGTAAAAAGGGAGGCAAAGTATTTGTTTAGCTATTGAATGGTGCCTAGAGTATCTTTCATGTCCACCCCATCCTTAGTGCTTAGCAGTCCCACTTCTTTGTATTCTTATTTATATGGCTAGAGATCCTTTTTACTATAGGTTTTAATTTACTTTACAAGGTCCAGCTTTACTTAGCCTTTGGCATTTCTCACTTTATCAGAAGTTCTGACCACTGACAAGTAGTTTTTCTTGCTGATCCCTCCCATCTTCCACTCTTTCTAGACTTACTGCTTATTGCTCTATATTTTTTTTATTCTCCATAGTGGTGGGTTGTGTTGTCACCGTTGACGTTGTGTACCTGGAGCGAATGTAACTCAAGTTGATAAGATAGACATTTTAAAACAAGCTCTGGTTGCTTCCAGTCAATAATCTGGATGAAAACGACACTCCAGGGGTCTTAGAGGCAGTGTCCGTATTCTAGCTAATCTGTTGAGGATATGATTATCCGACTTTAATCATGCAATATTTGAAAAGCGTGTTTGTGTGTTCTTATTGAGAAGTAGATTGAAAAGTTGGTTAGCCAACACAATTACTAACTATAAAGAGAAAGATTGCAGCTACTAAATACCCTGGGGAATGTGGGAGACCATTTCAACCATTAAATTTTTCAATATTTTACCCCAGTTACTAAACTATGATATTAGCTACCATAGAACTTACCATAAAACCAGTTCTGAAGTGCTGCTGTTAATACTTTTTCCTCCAAACCAGTGTCCCAAAATGGTGTTAGAAAACCCTGGGCTTGTCGGTAGGTTCCAACTTAAGTTTTGGCTACTGTGGCTCTGTAGATTTCTGTGACATGTTCCTAGGAGTAGTTTTGACAGCCCTGGTTGTCTCTTATATTTTACTGTGGTTTCTACATTTTGCCTCCCTGCAGTCCCCTTAATTTGCAATGGGGATGTAGTTTTCTTCACTTCTTGTCTTAAATTATTGTGTACCATTCCTGTGCAATGCCAAGCAGCAGTTTTGCTGTACCCCAGAGGTGCACATCCATGGTCTGTTCTCATAAAACCTTACATCAGTGGGACTGATTAGGAGAATAAGTAAGAGTTTGCTCATGTTTGCAAAGTGCTTTGGGATCATTCAGGGACGAAAGTACCACATGCGGTACTACTGTTGTTGCTATTAGAGGGTTAAAAATGATTGGGTGGTTCTCAAACTTTTTTCCTCAGAACCCAGCTGAAAAAAATCATTTATGTCCACGACCCAAGAATTACATCTTTCAGCGGCAGCAGCTGGGCAACATGACCCAGTATCTGAGGGTTTGTGACCCTTTACTGGGTCCTGACCCATAGTTTGAAAACTACTGACTTAGTGTTCATCTGGGGCACATTAGATATTTGAGTCTAGTAAATCTGATTTTAAAAATTTCTCTCTCTCATTAGGAGAAATGGGTTGAAGTTGCACCAATGAAGGTACCCAGAGCTGGGGTATGTGTCGTGGCTGTGAATGGACTTCTTTATGCCTCGGGAGGCCGAGCCTCCAGTCATGATTTTGCTGCCCCAGTGACCTCGGACTCTGTGGAAGTTTATAACCCTCATATGGACACATGGACTGAAATAGCAAATATGATCACCAGCCGCTGCGAGGGAGGCATGGCTGTGTTATGAAACAGCTCTTCAAAGAACTCAAGGTAGACCAGGAGGGGAAGGATGAACATCTGGCTTTCTAAGGACAATGAGGTTTGGCTAGGATCCTTTTCCACCACTTGGCTCTTGTCTGGAGTCAGTGGAGAAGCATATCTCAAGTAGGTTTGTAGAGCATTTCCTGAACAAAATGGAATGAATTTTTGCCTTAAATTGACAACTGGCCAATCTAAAGTCTGTTTGATGAATTGTCATCTGTTGAGAGCAGAAATGCTTTTCATGAATAGATTAAGCAAATTGAATATGAAACAGCTGGAAACTGTTTGGCAAATTGGACCTCACCGGAGAGAGGATCTTTCCTATGTGTGCTGGGATGGCATTGCTGACGTACTTCAGCCCCTCTGTGTTCCCTTGATGGGCCAAAGCTTGTGTTGTTAGCAGGACGTAGAGCTTAAGGGGAGGCACCTCTAGCCACTTAGTACTTTATCTCACATAAAGAGCAGCTTGGCTCTTTCCTTAGCACAAGGAGGTTTCATTTGCTGACAGAGAAAGTGCTGGATGAGGCTGACAGAGGAAATGTGTAGTTCCACTTGGCTGCCTTATCTCACGTGAAGTTCTCCTCAGCGACTGGATATGCACCATAGAAATTAAATAGAGGTGAGTTGTCCTTTGTCCCTCAGTGGGTTTTCCAGGAAGCAATCTGATGCAAGGTGGCTGATGATCTTGCACCACTATTTCTCTTCCTGTAAAGCTCAACATAATTTCGTTGTTCGTGTTGTTATAACGTAGGCATCCCGTTTCTGTGTGGGTGGCAGGTGCCCTTGTCCCAGCAAGTGTGGACTTTCCCGTCCCCAGTTGTCAAAGGAGTGATGCCCCCTGTGGAGACTGAGTCCCACATGTTTAATCTGAGCACTGATAAGAACCTCATCCTCCCTTTTCTGCCTTTGCTATGCCTATACTGGAAGAGATTACCCTGTGCACATGTGTATGCCTCCACTGACTGTCAGACAGTGGGATAGACACTGTTATTCTTTCCCACTCCCAGAAATGACACTACTGCTTTGCACCCTTCTTTTTTGCAGGTTGAAGTGGATGGAAATTCAGCTGTGTTCAGTTTCAAAGTGATGCACCTATTTTTCCCTTTTGTCGTTGTCTTAAAGGTCCCATATTTAGTGTGAAAGAGCTAGAAGGAAAAAATATATTTTTCTCTAGCAATCATGACACTATTTCCAGAATTTTAACCTTCTTGTCTTAAATAACAAAACAAAAAATCCTGGTACGTGAAGTTTGTTGCGCAATATTAGTGCATTGTCTAGCCTGGTACTAGGTCACTGATACAAGTTACTGTTACAAAGGAGACCATCTGACTGTGCCGTGTTGGATGATGTTCCAGAACACAAAACTGCCATGGGAAGTGTCAGGCAATGGGAGGCCTTCATAGTGTAGACAGAGGAGTGCCCTCTCTCCAGACCAGGTGTTAGCTGCGCAGTGTGCAGTTATTTGGGGGAAAGGTCTCCAGTTTGTGTAGTAGCTACTCTGAACATTGAGAATTTACTAGCACGAAAATATTCACACACATGCTGAAATTGGCTACAGAATGGAGTGATCCCCATGTTCTTGCTTCAGAAAGGACTTCTAATGGACAAGAAGCCAGCCCCTATTTCTCACACCCTTTAGCTTGATGCAGGGGAGTTGGCTCTTAAATTGCTTCAAACTTCTCATAACAAGCTGCAGAGTATGAGTGTGCACCTAAGCAATGGTGGAACTGAGCGATTTTTTTACACTGAATGCTTTTTTTGTGTGATGATGGTGAGTGACAGTAGCAGTTTTCTGTAGCACAAAGGCGTGAGATTTTTCTTGTGGAATTTTAATTTCTGACAAACATTGAGAAGAATAGCTTTAAAACAGGTTAATATAGGCAGATTGTTTTTATGCTACACAGTAATGTGCTTCTAAAATAAAATATTTATTGTATTTCTGTATTCCTGGTGTAATGCTTTGATTAAAAATGCTCTCCACTGTTCAGTCACACATTTTAGGTAGTTTCAGAAATGGGGGTTCATGGCATAGCTACACTGTCCTGCATGCCATCTCCCGTCTGAAAAGCACTGAAGTGGAAGAGGTTTTGCAATCAGGTATCTGAAGATTCCCGTGCTTCCCACGTCTGGCTCCTGTGAGGCTTCACTTGGTTCCTACGTGTTTAATTTATTATCCTGTCTGCTGCCAGCCTCTTAGCTCCCTTGCTTTGGGATGAGGCAGGCATTCCCATGGTACCATGGATGGAGCAAGTAGTCCCTTTTGCTCATGACTTTCATCTGCTGGCAAATGGTTCGGGACTTGCAGTCTGCTCCCATCATATACCTAGTCTTGCATGAGAGAGGTGGGACAGCTTCTACAGCTGGCTTTGTACCATTCTCTGCTGCTCTGGAACCTGCTTATACATTTATCAGGTGGCCATGTTGAATAAGGGGCAGTAAAACAATAAACTTTGCTTTTCTTTAGTTTGTAAACTGTTTTACTTGCTCTACACAATGAGTGTCAAACTCAAAATCACCATGAGGGCCACATGAGGATTAGTATGGTAGCCCAAGGGCCACATCACTAACACCTTTCCATACAATGACATTGCAAATATCGGTAATGATTGCGTCATTGAGGGCCACAGGAAACAGCTTTAAGGGCCACATATGGCCCATGGGCTGCATGTTTGAGACCCCTGCTCTAGACCCTAACATGGAAATGAAGTCTTTTGCTGTTTTCAGGGTCTACTGTTAAAAAGATGGCAAGGTTTATTAACTGACAGCACCTTATCTGAAAACCCTAGGGATGAAAGAATGTAGTGAGTGCCGGTATGGTCATTAGCGCAATGTAACAGGAGATGGCTGCATTCTTTTAAGTCTGCAGAGCTTTGGAGGCTGTCCTGTTTCTGGAAGTGGGAATGGCTCATGATTCTTGGGAAGAGGGATCCAGCCACTTCCACACCCCTGCTTCATCTCTCTGGTAGAGAAGACTCATTCCTTTTCAGGAAGACCAAAGAAACGGGTGGCTACAAGTGTTATAGGGAACTAATTATCTTAAAATGCTGTCCTACCTAATTCCACCTATGGACATCACTCCTAAAGTCCTCTTTTCCACTAGGATGGATTAGTTGGTAAAACCTTTGCAGCTTACTTCTAAATATCTATTTACTGCAGACTTTTCATTTTCAGGCACTTATCTCTACTGCTAGCTAGATTTCAGCTGCTGGAACATTGGCTATATCACACAGCCATCACCCATTTAAGAACTTCTGCCCCTGCTGGCAGGAATGAGAGGGGTGAGAAGACTCCTATGAAGAAGCTCAAACTACACTACTGTAGCCCATTTAATACTCCATCCACTGTGAAACATCTACAGTTGGCAAACATACGGAGTGATCAAAAACACCCAAAAAAGGTAACTCATCCTAGTAGGAAACTACTTTCTATGGAGGAAAGAACTGCTTGGGTCCCAGATATGACAGATTCCCTCCTGTGAGTCAAGAAGCAATGCCAGCTAGAAGGCACATCATCATTCAAAACTCACTCCATGCCTGATGCTTGTTGCCGCTATGCACTGCTGTCATGATCTATATGTAAAAGCTGCCAGGTAAGGTGACATATGCAAACTGGTAACACGTCGGTAATTAGTATTAGCATGTGCTATATGTGTAGGTGGTATACACAGAATCAGCGATGTGTGCTGGCAATGTTGTTAAGCAGTGTTTTGGAAGCATTACGCTAGCCCCACCTGGCCTAGACAAAGGAATGTTATTTTGCCTGTTTTCCTTTCTACAATTAAGCTAGGTGATACCTAAGACAAAGGTACAGCTACATGTAAAGGTAAACAAAGTCATCCAGTTAAGTGATTGAGGGGTAGGTATGAGGAAGAAGAGCATTTAATGATCACGACAGAATGGAACCTACACTTTCACACTGCCTTTCTGGCTCTTGAAACAGCAATACTGTTCTTCAGGAAAGGTGAGACCCAGCAAAAAGCCATTTTGGCATCTATCACCTCAGTGGAAAAGGGGAAACTGCCCTTCATGTGTGAAGCATGGATACTGTAGCCCTAAAAACAAAGTACCCGGGACTAAGTATAGGTGAGAATCTCCTTAGACAAAGATTGTAAGTGGTTGAAATTTGAGTTTTAGGCCCCAGCAAGTATGTGTTTTTAGTTGTAACCAAGTAAGTCTTTCTCAAATCTGCTAGCTTTATTATACAAAACAAATCAACACTGTACAGTGAAGTCCTCAACAGAACCAGTAGGCTTGTGTGTCTACTCCCTTTGCATAGTCACACAAGTTCACTACCTCCAGTGAGATGGACTGACTACTACAGCGCCAGCAGCTTTTGGGGAGCCAGGAGGGGAAGGGACTGTTGCTATCACCTGGCCAGGAAAAGCTCCTGTGAGACCAGCATGGTATGAGTGGGTTGTTAATGTCAAGACTCGCGCCCATCCAGCACAGCAATGGCACAGCCATGGGTCCAGAGCAGGTGTTGACAACACCCCTTAGTGGTCTAAAGAACCCCCCACCGCACCCAACAGCATCACGTCTACTGGCGTTGGTTAGCGTTGGTCTACTGCATGCTTTCAGCTAATGAAAGGGAGATGTAGTTTACTCTATCTCAGGTTCTTGTTTTAGACAAAACGTAAAATGTCTTCTTGATGCAGGAAATCAAGTAGTTCTCTCAACCAGCTTCCTAAAAGTAGTGATCCACCTGCAGATGGGCTGTGGGTGAAGCTTTTGCTAGATGACGCAGTGATGTGCTGTTTAGGACCCTGAGCACTTCACTGCAGTGTTGCTCCTCTGCCTCAGCATGAACTTTGCAGGAGAAGAGGCAGCTCCCTGCCACTTCAGTCTGTCTGCTTCACCAGCAAACTACCAGCTTAAATGTGATTCTGCCAGCAGGCTCCAGTTCCCCAGAGATGTCTTCCTGCAAGGTTGAGACTGCTCCTCAAACACTCACAGAAGTTACTAACCTACTTATTCTTTTAAAGGGACACTGTGCTGGAGTTCATTAATTGAACTGGGGTTTGACCAACTCTTCTTTCTACCATGGCATGGGGTTGGTTAACAGAAAAAGTAAAAGGAACTAATTAAAGCCAGAGGGTTAAGTGATATCAAGTAGTAGGAATAAAGAGAGAAAGGGTTGTAAGCAAACAAAAGTGAAAATGATTCATATGTTAAAACCTGCAGTAAATCTCTTCTCCAAAGCAGCATTTTTAGTCTCTTTCACCATGGGTGACCAGACATGCTCACCAGGCCCCAGCATACAGCTCAGACTCTCACTTTTGTTTCCTCAGGGGAAGGGTAACTTAAGGGTTTACATCCCCTCTGTTTACAGTCCAGCAAGGCTTTGAAGTGGATCCTCAGCTAAAACGCCTTTTGCTTGCTCCATGCTGGCATGTCCCTAGCTGGTGATTTTTATAATGCATGTGAACTCCTTCTGCAATCTCCAATACAAATAAATAGCTTGTGAATTTGGCCACAGCTGGGTTGAGGCACTGGTCTCTGTTTTGTCAGGAGACAACTTGTTTATCAGCTACTGCGCCACACCACATTTAAACACATTTTAGTTACGGAGGCTGAAAATAGCAGTAAAGTCTGTTGTGGATCGAGCCTACATGTATCATGCGCAAGTGTTAATGAGCAGTGCTTAGTTTTCCAGAAATATCATGCCAGTGTGACATCTGACCTTGAGTTGTGCTTTAGGTCTCAGGCACTCGAGGTGAACTCTGATCTTGGCTTGCTGTCATAAACCTACTGCACATAGGTTGTCTCATGACCATTTACTACTATATTTTCTTTTCAGCAGAATTTGGGTCAGGGAAGACTTGTGTTTTAGGGTGTTTACAAATGGAATTACCATACCAAAACAAACCAACCTGTATTTACACTAACATTCCACATCTTGACCGTTCCAGTTATCTACAACTGTAAGCATGGTGCAGTCATGGTTCCATTTTCCATAAGAACAGGAAGTGCTTTCATTCCATAGTTTTCTAAAGGGCTTTTAATATTTACAATCACTCTGACCTTATTCCTTCCACTCCAGAACATGTCAAATGTCTTAATTATAAAGTGTGACACAACCCTGTTTTTAATGACTAGTCTTCCTTGCACACTATTACTTGATGCTCCCTTTACCCTTTTAAACTTATATTCAGTAGTACCCAAAGATCTGAGTCTTGGGCTCTTACTGTACAAATAAGGGAAGATGCATACCTGCCTTGAAACCAACCTGAAGAGAGTGAAATATGTCCATACAAATGCTTCTCTGCTTGTTTCAGAAACTGTTTCCTCCTCTGAAGTGTCCTGCATGCTCATGTTTTCTGATTTCCACTCATAGCTATATTTCTGCAAGCAACATTTTCTCATGCTCTTACTGAACTTAATACAAAAATCTGCTGTGGTTTGACTAAAAAAACTTTATTATGTTTAGCTTTCATGTACTCCTACTTGCACTGTTATTTAGCTGCTCCTCTGGATAAGCAAGCATAAGTAACAAGGTGGCCAACAAGGAAAGCACTCCCACCAGTGTTAGTGTTATCCGAAGGGCTCTAAACCAGATGGGGTAAGGAGGAAGAACGACAAGGTCATAATGTAATGCTATCCCTAATCCAAATATGACCATGACTCCCATTTCAGTGAGGCCATCTTTAAAAAGTAGGGCACACCAGGCTAATAAAGGAGGAACTATGCTGCTAGCCAGGTTCATCCAATCAGGTTTGGCTGAACTGTTTTCTGGGAGAGCAAAGCCCCACCTGATTCCTCCTAGAAAAGAGACAATACAGGCCCCATATGTAATTTGAGCATATACCAGCATGGGATCATAAGTCTGTTTGACAACAATTGCTAGCGGCACTGAAACAAAGGGAATCAATCCTGCAAAGCTCAAGTATAAGGCAGGCTTTGGTGAGTCCTTTAGCAACTTCATATCATGCCGTGGGAGGTCTGGTTGGGGTTCAGGTTCTTCTGGTTTCTTTTTCTTTAAGCAGTGGAGGGAGGAATGAAACCCTTGGGCCTTGGTTATGCACGCAGAGGCCTGGCTGAGAAGTTGAGATCTCGACAGATGGGGAAGACTTCTTTGCAGAGGGAGAATGAGAGGAGAGGAACAAATGGTCTTATTCCTTCCATACTGTGGTAGTCGTTGAAGGGTCAACTTCTGGACCTGCAATTACAAAACCTTTTAGGAGTATCTGACAACTATGTGTTAGCCTCGAGAGTCGATTAGCTATCCCACTATAAAACAACAGATTTCCTCAGGTGGGCTATCCAGTCTGTTAATCAGTATTATAATGTAAGAGTCCTTCCCTGCCCCTTTAAAGAGCACAGTTGCTTTTCTGATAAGTTGGCTGTTCAACTACATATTAACCGAAAAAACAGCAAACAGAAGTTACAGAAATAGCTGCCTTTCTCCCCTGTTTTGACATGGCAGGGACCTGCAAAGACAGCAACTGCACTTGTTCTCTTCTTGGTGATAAAGAAGGCTGAAAGGTTTCCTCCAACTACTTTCCTTGCTTATATTTACACACTAGAAATTCTAGTCCTCAAGTTGGCAGTTTCTATAATGAGAAAGGAATTAAGGAAATGGGATCATGAGAGTCAACAGAACCGTAAATGAAAGGGATTGTTAGTCTCTTAAAACTTGCAAGATTCCTTTGGCACTTTTAAAGACTAACAAATTTATCGCTTTAGCTTTTGTGGGTGTAATCCCACTTCATCAGATGCATGGCATAGAAGCTGTAACATGAGAAACATCTCATAATTGACTAAGACTTTGGATAGAGAAAGTTTGTGTTAAAGATGAAGCACCAGATGTGAACACCCTGAGGTCTTCTTACAAAAATTGATAATCCTGATGTTGCCTAGGAAAAAGCACACCCCCCTTCTGCTGCCTTTATAGCCAATCAAATGAGGGCAGCTACACAACTTTTTAAAAAATCCTTTGCAGATTCTGACCTGAGTGAGTGAAGACTATATCATCACCATGGTGTTACAACAGTTTCAACGAAGAGGAATTTTGTGGTAGTAGCTTATATCATCCAACCTGTACACTTAAGTTTTGTCCATAGTTACATCAGAGGGAGAGAGAGGAATTTAAGTTCAGGATCAATGTGGACAAGAACGAATGGATATAAAATGGCCATCAGGAGGTTTACACTTGAAATTTGACACAGGCTTCTAACCATCAGAAGAGTACGGTTCTGGAATAGCCTTCCAAAAGGGAGCTGTGGGGACAAAAGAAATCTTTCAGGCTTCAAAACTGAGCTTGGTAAGTATATGGAGGAAGTGGTATTATGGAACAGCCCAGACAAAGCTGTAGCTAGAGATTTTTGTTTTAGTTATCTATAATAGACAAATAGAATGCTGAGGAAAAGGCTCACAGGAGAGGCTCAGAAAAAAAAATTTTAAAAATTCAGAATTGATGGTCTGGATAGTTGGGTAATTAAAGAGTGGTGTAAATGTCAAGACAATTTTGTGATGTTTAAAATGATAATTAGTTTTAGAATAAGCATTCAGAAGTAAGTAGAAATTAACAATAAAAAAACTCCTGCAAGTGGCAGTTGGATGGGGATTCCCTTTTTCCTCCTTGCATAATCCCTCCCTTTTCAATGACCTTCAAGTTGATGGTTTAAAACAATTAATGTAAAAGTTGTAGCTAATTAACATGAAGAATGTAACTAACATAGAAGGCCCACGCTAATTAGTATAAGGTAACTGATTGGTTAAGATGATCTAGTTAACATAATAGGTATAGCTTAATTAGCATGGAAGATATAACTTAATTAACATATTGGAAGGGTTAACTAACAGAGTTGAGCTTAACTCCCTTCCTAAGTGTCTCTCTCTTCTGAATGGCCTTTAAACTGACTGATCACTCAAGCTCATTCAAACAATATACAAGGCCAGCAGCCAGCGTGCTATGCTTTATAGTGAGCTGAACATCAGAAGCCATAGAGAACAGAAAACATCTAGAAAGAACATTATAGCAACCCCCAGGAGAGACCTGACCCCTGAGGACAAGACGATCGCCCCTGGAGAGAGAGCTCACTAAAGAACAGACCATAAGAGACAGCGAGCGGAAGAGGGTCACACAGCAGTAAAGGCTGACCATAGAGAAAGATACCACAGCAGACAGAAGAAGCCAACTTAAAAATATAGTAAACTGTCCTTAGTCAAAGGTGTACCTTGGCTACACACATCAGGTTAACTCAGACCCTGCACATTTGACTATGCCTATGGTAACTTTTTGCAATAGCAGTTGACAGAGCAGAAGCACCTTCCCCAGATGAACAGAGTTTTGAAGAAAGTCTGGTGAGTCCTGACCCTCTGTGTGTAGCCAGAGAACAGGTGGACATGTCTGTCCATAAAGCTGAATCTGTGGTTTGAGTGAGATTCTCTCTCTCAAACCATTCAGTAACTGCCTGACAAGAAGCTTGCTGGATGTGCGCTCGTCAAGTATTTAGTGTTGAGCAGTATAGGATTAAAAGAGCGAATTTCAGTTTAAGTCCTTTAACACAAGTTATACAGTGGTTAGTATCTTATAGAGCAACTGTTCTCAACTGCTCTATTGCAGCAAATTGAGTGTCTCACAGGCTAAAAGCTGCCCTGCCCTGCCACTGGGAAGTTTCAGTGTTGGCACAGGCAGGCTGCTCTGCTCACCTACACACTAATGGGTGGGCTGGGGCAGGGCATCTTTAAATCTCCCACCCTAGAGCACACTGAGGCATGTGGCCCAGGGTGGGAGATTTAAAAGGCTCCCTGGCCCCGGGTGAGAAAGCCAGTCAGAGAGCAGGTTCCCTCTATTGGTGGGTGGGTATGGGGCCCAGGGCTGCACTGGGGCCAGAGCCAGCCCTGGGGTGAGAGACTCAAGCTTTGCTGTGTCACACAGGGCTGAGAACACTCCCAGCCATCTCATGTCCCAGGAAAGGTTGAGAACCCCTATTAGAGAATGTTAAGTACAGTATTCTTTAGTCTTGCTATTAGTATGAAGTATTGCTATTTTTAATTATTTAAAACTGCACCTGCATCAGACTCTGAAGGATATAGGAGTTTTGCACTATTTTTAGCACATAATTGGTTTATTTATCAGAGATATTAAATTTAATATAGTCAATGTTAAGTATATTCTTCTTCTCTACTTTCTGTGTAACTGCTCACTTCTAAATAAACTTGCTGTTTTCCTTGATCAATCGGAAGGCACCAGCTGTGTCCTTTCAAGGGCAATCTAGTTGCTTCCCTGGAAATTCCCTTAGAGTGGACCATCATGCCAGCAGTTTTTAGGGCAACCCCATAAAAAAAAAAAATCTCGTGATTGGCAACTGACTGATCACTGATTTCTGTTGATAGATATGCCAATGGCCTAGGATGGGACAGGTGATGGGGTGGATTCTGAATCATTGCAGAGAATTCTTTTCTTGGCTGCCTGGCTGGTAAATCTTGCCCACATGCTCAGGGTTTAACTGATTGCCATATTTGGCATCAAGAAAGCATCTTCCCCCAGGGCAGATTAGCAAAGGCTCTGGGGGACTTTCATCTTCTTCTGTAACATCAGACACAAGTCACTTGCTGGTGGATTCTCGCTACCTTGAAGTCTTTAAATCAAGACTTGAGGACTTTAATAACTCAGATATAGGTTGCAACAGTGATTCTCAACCACTCTGTATGCGTTGCGACACGTGGCTGAATGTGTCACTGGGAGCTGTCCTGCCACCAAAAGAAATCCACCCAAACCCAGCTGCCTTTACAGGTTTTCCTTCAGTGGTGGGCAGTTTCTTTGGGAGGTCAGGGAGGGGAGCTACAGGGGTTTGTGCCGCTGCTGAGACTTGCAGCAGCAGCAGAGGCATCTTATATCGTGCATGGCTGGGCATGCTACCAACTATGTCATGACATGGACATAGTTGAGAACTGCTGAGTTAGAGGTTTCTTTCGGGAGGGGGTGGGTGAGGTTCCGTGGCCTGCATTGTGCAGATCAGACTCGATGATCATTTTGGAATTGGTCCCTTCTGACCTTAAGAGTCTATGAATCTGAGTTACATCCATGACACCCATCCCGACTTCAGCATGGTTGGAGAGATCAAATTAAAGGGCCAAATCAGCCCTATACAATACCAGTGACAGAATATATTAGTAAGTCTATGACAGAGCCATGAGGCTGAGTTGGAAAGTGATGCCAGGCAAAAATCAGTGGGAAAATGGTCTACAACGTTATACATTTTAAACACTAGGAACAGGCTGGGGGGGGGGGGGGGGACTAGATAGAAATGAAACTTCAGTCTGCTGTAAAATAAGCCATTTCTTTTCTACCCAGGATGCTTGGCCTGATTCTTTTTTGAAAGCTACTTCAGGATAAAGCAGATAACACAACAGAAACTCACTTTTAAAGGTGTAGGGAAACAGCATCGCTGTACCAGGCGAAACATATTTGCCTCAGCAGAAGGTCCTAAGGGATGGGGAGGGAAAAAAAAAAAGTTGAGTCCACTTGTTCACACACTATACTCAGTAAAATATCCATGGAGCATGTCTCGGTAATAAATTACTACAATTTATTTTCCCTATTGGATTGGAGCAGAAGTCAGAACCATTTTGTTTTATAAGTAAGAGGAAGCAAATCAGGACTACATCCCTCTTGTTTCTGCCACTGTCCAACTAACATTTTTATCTACTGTACGCTTATTCCAGTTAATTACACTGAACTTTTCCAGAGCATTTTGTTTTCAAGTCACTTGACCAGCTAAAGTCCTGACCTTGTAATGCATCTTACTGCCAGATCAGGGCTCTGTTATGCCTCAAGGTGCAAATAAAGTAGGTCAGTATCTCCATTTTAGAGATGAAGAAAACTGACAATACAAGTTCCAAAGGGGCAGCTGTGTCAGTCTAGTTCAGCAAAACAAATAAGAAGTCCTGTGGCACCTCCAAAGACCAACAAATTCATCCACTGCATGAGCCTCGGTGGGAGAAAATCCCACCTCAGCAGACACCCAGAGATGGTGAATTGACACAATGGGAGCATCTTCAAACATCTGAGGAAGTGGGAATCTCTCCCATGAAACCTCACAAACAAACAAATTTATTAGTCTCCAAAAAGCCAGAGGACTCCTTGTTCACTTGACACAACATAAGTACTTTACCCAAGCCATATGGCTAGTTGAGGAATCAGAATTCTCTGTCTCCCAGCCCCAAATTTAATCTAACCCAACCAAAAATATTCCTCTAAGGTAGGGGTCTCAAATTCCAATCACTGTGAGGGCCACATGAGGACTTGTACATTAGCCCTAGGGCCGCACCACCGAAACCTTTTCATACAACAATATTGCATATATCAGTAATGATAGTGTTGTTGTGGGCCACAGGAAATAGCTTTAGGAGCTGTATGTGGCCACGGGCCATGTTTGAGACCCCTGCTCTAAAGGCTGAAAGTTTCTAAGTAGTATTACAACTGCTCCTGGGCAGGTGGGGGAAAGGGGTGCCTAGAGAAATTACTGTACTACAACTAACATCTTAACATGAGTTTCCTGTGTACTGCAGCAGCCAGAAGCCCCAACCAAGCCTGGGGGCTGCATCGTAAAATGAAAAGCTGACAGACTAAATAAGTAACAGAGCCCAAGGAAACATCCCAAAAAAATTCCAAAGGGATGGCTGTGTCAGTCTACTTCAGCAAAACAAACAAGGAGTCCCCGGCACTTAAAAACTTACACATTTATTTATTGCATGAGCTTTCCTGAAAATTCTTGCAATAAATAAATGAGTTAGTCTTTAAAAGTGCCCCAGCAGGACCCCTGGTTTGTCTTCCCAGAGACAGTCTGTGACCAGTCGGGAACTGACCCAAGACTAGGGTTACCAGATGCCAGGCAAAAGGAGTCCTCCATCCGGCAGGCATTTTAAAACACATGATTTTGTCTGGCTTTTTACTTATAGGGGGTTAAAGCATGCTAAAATGCCACAGAGTACCTTATTTTTAGGGGGAAAGCGTTCCAGGGCCCCTAAAACCAGAAGACTGTTACATTAATACTACATTTCCTCCCTGTGGCCTCCAATTTTGTCCTTTTCGTACTTCCCTGTCCTCCTTTCCAGGCTTTGGTATCTGGTAACGCTACCAAAGACAAGCCCCTGCTCTCCGGCAATCAGCGAGGACAGGGGCAGCCAAGGTTCTCCCCAGGACCTGAAAGGGGGGGGGGAGGGGTGCTCACTACATTGGTATAACACTGTTACTAGCTGATTCCTGGGGGCAGCTCATCGTCTGCCGTGCAAATACCCACCCGCACGTGCCGCCGCCGCCTCCTCCTCCGGCTCCCCGCCCGGAGCTGCAGGGACCAGCCCCGGCTGCAGCGGCAGGGCCTCGAGCACGCAGCGGCCACAGGCGGGGGAACCGGAAGGGCGCCGCACCAGCTTCCGGTGCGCGCTGGGAGCACGGCCCGGCCCGGAACAGGGGCCCGTCGCTTTGGTTCCGCCCGCTGCCTTGAAGGACTGCACAGCGAGGACGGGTCCCAGGCACGGGGCTAAGAGGAGGAGCGTGTGCATTAACAGTAATGACTGCATCTATTTAAAGGGCCTGATCACGCTAGCTTGAGTGTCCCCAGCGAGGGCATGCGGACTCTGCCATCAGTGCTCCCTGGGAGGCTGGGTAAGGTGCATGCAGAGCAGCCACCATAAGTGTGGCTGGCAGCGGAGTCTCTGCCCCGCAAGCAGCCCTGCGTGCATTCAAAGCAGGGCTCTGCCGCAGCACCAGCCTCCCCCATGCGTGTCGCCATCAAAGGGCTCCCCAGCCATTAGCTGGCTTCCCAGGCCAAGTGGGTGAGGTAGTCTCCTTGATGGGGCCAGCTTTTCTTCACCTTTCCAGCCACACAAAGCTTTTATTCAGCTTGACAAGTGCCAGAAGGGGTAGCACGGCTAGTCTAGTTCAGCAAAACCTTCAAGGAGTCCTGTGGCACTTAAAGGACTCCGTGTTTGTTTGCTTCAGGTTAATTCATGTGTTGGTTTTGTAGGTAGGCCTCTGTCAGGCTGGGCAGTGGGAGCTACCACTGTTGTAAGAGATTTTTTCTGCAGCTTTTCCCACCACGGTTAGGCTGACTGTCTCTTGCTTATTATCAAAGGGATAGCCATGTTAGTCTAGTCCAGCAAAAAAACCAAGGAGTCATGTGGCACTTTAAGACTAACAGATCTTAAAGTGCCACACGACTCCTTGTCTCTTGCTTGCAGTGCCAGGCCTGATGGCTCTTTGAAGAGACAGCTGGAAAGTGAAACTTTTGCAGGCCAGGTGAGAGGGATAGAGCATTCCTCCAGCCTTGGAGGAGCCCTCCGTCTTGCCCTGCAGTTGCATTTTGCAGGAAGACGAGCAAGAAGTCCCATGGCACTTTTAAAGTCCAACAAATTTATATATTGTTTGAGCTTTGTGGGAGAAAATCCCACTTCGCCAGATGCTTTGAAGATGGGGAACTTGTAAACTCTTCGGAGCATCAAAGTGGGATCTTCTCCCACCAAAGTTCATGCAATAACTATATTTGTTGGTCTTTAAGCACCACAAGGCTCCTTGTTTGTTTGACAGAATGGGAGGAAGTGTCTCTGAGGCACACTTTCCCTACTGATTGCAAAGCTTCCCTTGTTGAATGTAAAGCCCTGCAGTGCCTACCCCCTTGTTTCTACTGCTGCCCAGGTAGGGTTACCAGCTGTCAGGCAAAAAGAGGACATATCCTCCTTTGTACCCTCACGTCCTCCGTCCAGCAGGTATTTTAAAATCCATGATTGTGCCTGGCTTTGTACTTATAGGGGTGAAGGTATGCTGGAATGCCATGGAACAGCTTATTTTTAGAGGAAAGCATTCCAGGGCCCCTTAAAAACACAAGAATATTGCATTAATCCTACATTTTCACGAAGTCTCCTCCAATGGCTAGCACCTCTGCTTAACATGCAGAAGGTCCTGGGTTCAATTCCCAGGGGGTTGGACTCGATGATCTCATGAGGTCCCTTCCAGCCCTATCTGATCTGATCTGATCTGAATGTCCTCCTTCCCAGGCTTTGTTGCCTGGTAGCCCTATGCTGGGCCAACCTCTGTTTCCCAGCAAGGACTCATTTCCGCCCAAGCCTGCCTGTCAGACTCTTTTTCCCTGCTGCGCTTGCGCGGGCGGGAGGGGCCCACGCGGCTTTTTAGGTTTACTTCTAGAGGAACTCCTTCCAGGGCCTTTCCCTGCGGGGAGCGGGGACTACAACCCCCGGCATGCACGGCGGCTGGGGCGCAGCGCATTCTGGACCTTGGAGTCTAGTCCGGGGGGGGGGCGGACTCTCTGCACCTTCCTCCCCGCCCATGACGCACGGCAGGCTTGGCGGGGAGGCGGGGTTTCGAATCTTCAGCCTCCTCCTATAGGAGCCGCGGGCGGGCGGGTGCGCACGCGCCGGTAGAGCGGCGGGCGCGCGCCGGGCCGGAGCGCTCGGCCCCGCCCCTCGGAGCCCGCGCGCGCGCGCGGGAGGGGGCGTGTCCGCCGCGCGCCAGCCCCTCCCCTCCGGCCGGGCAGGGCCGGGCCGCCATTTTGGGCCGAGCTTTGTTATGGTTGCGCGGGGCCGCGGGACGGGGGGCAGCCGGCGGGACAGGCCGGTGAGTGCGGGGCCGCCGCCGCCGGGCCGGGGGGCGCCAGCTGGGCCGCGGGGCGGCGAGGCGCGCCGGCCGGCCGGTGTGAGGCGATGGGGGCCCCGGGACCGGCCGCGGCCTTTCCGCCGTCTGGGCCGGGCCTGGCCCCGCTTCCGCCCGGGAGGCCGGGGGGAGCCGTTGGTTGGGGCCCGGGTTTCCCCGCCAGCGGCCTGTCCTTTGGCCGCCCGCTTGAAGCGAAACCCTGAAGCGGGGAGAGCAGCCGCCCTGTCGGCTCGCCAGCTGTTTCCGCCGGGGCTGAGGCGTTTGAGTGCAGCCAGCCCCGGGGGGGCTTTCAGGGGGCAAGAGGGGTGATTTGCTCTTGACCTTATTTCACACGCTTTGTTTTGCAAACCACTCTCTTAGCAGGAAGTGAGCCGGTGCAGCCCGGTGGTTCTCAGCCGTCTCTGGATGGGGCTCGCCAGTGGTTCCCAACGTTTTCTCCGCCCGGACGCGCCTTTCGTTACTTTGAGGCACGCCGCCGTCTAGTTTCCAAATGAACCCATGAGTGTTCGTGAGCCGCTCTGCAGCTCTTGGAGAAGTTTGTCAAAAAATGCGGCGGCACGGCTGTGTCGCGGCACGCCGCTTGGGAAACGCTTTGCGGCGGGGCACGGCAGGCCGCCACTAGTCTCCCTAAGCCAAATCCAGCCACCACCGGCTCTGCTGGCCTACCGAGCAGCCCAGTCAAGCGTCCCGTTACTGACTGCTGGTAGAGCTGCTCCAAAGGGAGCCGCGGGGTGATAGGCGATTGCAGTCAGTAACGGCTCTTGTAAATGATGTTTACTTTCTGGAAAGTAAGCATCTGGGGGTTGAAAATAACTTTTGAGAGAGGTTTTCTGGCATCTCCTAGAGAGGATCATCACTTCCATTTGGTTAGTCATTCTTCTCTAACTGCCAGAGAAAATATTGAACGTTCAGCATGAACTTTTGGTAGCAGTGTATTAACGCCTTTCCCATTAGGGACAGAAAAATGCTTTGTGCTGAAAGGTCAGTACTCAAAAGCAGTGGTTCTCAGCCACTGTGTCAGGACGCATTACTGTGTCGCCGCACAACAGTAAGTGTCGCAGGGAGATGGCTGGATTTGGCCTAGGAGAGAGAGGCTGGTGTGTCCTGTAGGGTTAGGATATGCCACCAAATGTGTCACAGCCGGCAAAAAGTTGGGAACCACTGCGCTAAAGATTTGCACTGGTGTAACTTACGTCCCTAAATTGTGGGAGGCATCCCTCTAGGGGTTTGCAGAGGAACCTGGGGGAAACGTGGTGGGGCTGGGGGGAAACACCACCCAGCCCCACTCTGTCCCCATTTCTCCCTTGGTGCCCAGACCCTGCGCTCCATTCCTATCCAGCTCCTGCATGTATGGCTCATGGCCCTGGGTCGGGGCCCCCCTGCTGCAGTTCCAGCCTTCGTCTTGCCCTGTCCCTAGTCCCCAACTGTGGCCTTGTCTCCGGCTCACAGTTGCAGCTCCTGAAGGGAGAGGGGTGGACCTGGTAAGGGGAGTCATGACCCCAAAGTTTGGGGATTTCTGGTGTAACTAAGGTTTGTACACTCCTGTCAGGGATGTTCATAAATGGGTTTTAAAACAGCTTATCAATCTAACTTTAAGTCTCTAAGGAAGGTGTTTAAACAAGGTTGCTATAAGCAGTTAGGAGTCATGTATAAGTAATGTTTTTGAGTAAATATGAAGGTATCTGAAAAATGAAGGCAAGAGGTGATAAATGGACTGTAGGTATTTGGGGTTGGGGGAAAGAGGTGGAGCTTTTAAGATATAATTCCAGTGAGAGAATACAAAGGAATTTGGAGCATTGGTCTTGGCACTTAAAAATAAATAAATAAAGATGTCATGAGGGTGAAATAATAAATCTGATGACTCCCATTAGTAAGGCAATTCTCAAATAGCTTAAAACAGCTTTTACACTGAATCTCTTCAAGTGTGGATAAAAAAAACAAGCTTTGTTTGTCATAGCCGTCTTTGGGATGTTTTGATGGTATAACAATTGCAGGTGCTATGGGTGGTTTTCCTTTCTTACAAGGAATAAATCTTGGACAAGAGTAGTGTGTGTGAATGTGTACACAGACACATTCATGTAGTGTTTTCATCAGTCTCAGTGGTCAAAACATCCTCATTTTACAAATGAGAAGAGAGAGCCCGAAGGACTGCCACTCTTTTAGACCATATAGTGAGTCATCAACAGGGCCCAGCCCAAGTCTACAAGAACTCAAATCTCTTGATTTGTAATTCAGTACCATATTCTTTGAATCTTCTTGTTTCCAGGAAGACATGGTCCAACTTGTCCTAGTATTTTCAAGTAGACTGGGGAAATCAGGGAACCTAACAATTCAGGATCAAGTGCAGCTAAAGTACTTAGTTAGAGAGCTTGTTTTTGTCAAATAGTTTGCTTGTTGGAATTGGTGACACCTGATATTTTCTTAGGGCACACACTAAACAGCTGACTGAAAGTGAGACTTGTGATTTGAGACATTTCCATCTATATCTTATATTTGTGGAAAGTTCATAAAACTATCCTAGCTTTGCAAATGATGAAGCTTGTATGTATGAGCTGGTTAACATCAGTGTACTGGCTATGTGGTTATTAAGCATTATGTTAACTGTATATTGTGTTATGGAACTAATTGTGTTTTCTAATAAGCAAGAATAGCTCAACGCACCTTCAAATAACATGAAACAAAATGACTGTTTTGTTGATGCATGCGAGTAGATGCGGTAGCACTACTTTTGTAAACAGTCATCGCAGAAGTTATTAGGTGATAAAGGGATGTGTGATTCTCTCCATTATGCAAAGATACAAGTGCACCTGTTCTTTACTAATGAGACATTGATGAAAGGCACTGCTTTTGACAGAAACATATCTCTGTGCTGAATACTCAGTTGGGTTCCAAAATGTTCTAGTGTCTTGCACATTTTTTTACTTTTAGCTGTATATACCTATGAAAATGCATCAACCATCAGCATGTGTCTACACTGCAGTTAAACACCTGTAGCCAGCCCATATTAGGTGCTTTGGGCTATGGGGCTATGAAATCGCAGCGTAGACCTTTGGGCTCAGGGTGAAGTTGGAGCTCTGGGAGCCCACCAAGGGTGGTGGTTCGAGAGCCCAAGCCTGAACCTTTGCATGACTGTTTTGTAACCCTGTAGCCCCAAGCCGTGTGAGTGTGCGTCAGCTGACGTGAGCCAGCCTTTGATGTTTAATCGCAGTGTAGAAGTAATCTGGCCTCTTACAATGTGGATATGCAGTTGGTATTGCAGTAATCCCCCAAGACCACGGTCAAAGTCAAGATCCCACTGTGCTATGTGCTATCATATGTATACAAACATGGTATATGACCCAAAGATCTTAACCTAATTTGAAGCCAGTTTCAGTATGAGAGATAAACAGTGGAAGAGGAGCAAAATGAGAACATGATGGTAACAGTAAAAATCATTCTTGCAGAGGTTAGTTGTTGCTCTGCTTGATAAAGGCAACATTCAGATTTGAAATTAAGTTGGATCAGTTATCTCTCACTTGCACAGTGTCTAAATTCCCTGACATGGATTCAAAAGTGACTTAAAAGGAGGCCTCCAAAGGGACAGCCGTGTTTGTCTAGTTCAGTAAAACAAACAAGGAGTCCTGTTGCACTTAAAGACTAACAAATTTACTTATTGCATGAGCTTTCATGGGAGAAAAATCCCACTTTGTCAGATGCTTTGAAGATGGGGGGACTTACAGAACAGGAGGAAATAAATGCAGGAAATTGTAAGTCATTTTAGCTCTCTTGTGTACAAGAGGCTGGAAAGAATGTATGTGAAGTTCTCATTTTTTTCATTAGAAATGTCAACTCTTGCCTCTATCCTGGTTTTACTGTGGAGTAGATTGAGGGAGAAAGGATATTTAGACCATCTTTAAAAACCTTGAGGTTATATTATATATAACAACTACTTTCCAAAGTCTTCAAATACAAAAACATTAATAATGAAATCATTACAAAATTTTTTAATACTTTAACTCAGTCATTATGCATCTGGGAGACAGCCCTCTATCAAAGATAGAAAAAAACAAGTCAGCTCTTCAATTGAGGACAGGAAAAGCTCTCGTGTCAATACTCTACTCGTTTGTGCAAATACAGGGGAGACAAGACTTGCTCTTCCTGACCCCTGAATTTTTAAAAAGCAGAAATAACTTTTAAAGTGTAAGCCTTTCCTTACATGTTTGATTCTTTTGAAACTAAAATACAGTGCTTTTATTACTCTTTGGAAGTCCCCTTTATCTTTAGTGGTTGAATCGCTTAAATGAATTCCCAGGTGACTCAATAAGTTGTTTAGTTCAGTTGAAATGGATGGATTTTTTCAAGTGCATTCATTTCTTGAATAAATATTTACTTAAGACTGAAAATGTTCATATTTTTAGAGACTATAATGAAAAACTAGGTCTCTGCCCTAAATGTGGTGGAGTCTGTCACACACGATACCGTTAAGATATAAGAACAGCTATGAAGCTAGGAAGCTGATTCTTAAAATAATGCCCTTTAAAAATTAAAATCTGCCAGTACCACAAGACTTGGTTTAGTTATGGAGATCTCCGTGTTTTAAAAACATTGCATTTTTGTGTACTTTCAAGTACAAATAGATGTTGCATGTTTGTGAAAAGTGTCTTGAATTTAAAAACACTAAATCCAGAAAAATAAGTAAATATGGAATAATAAGCATTTTAAATCTTTCGGGGGCTCTGTGCATCATCCTCTGGAACGAACGAAGAACATTGTAGTATTACTTTTGGAGAGCCGAGCCATTTTGGAAGCTTTGCAGTCTAGAGATGTTGGAAGAGTTGTGTTTTTACAAGCAGCTTCAAAACCTATATTGTGTTGAGGTGTTTAAGAGAATGAAAGCTTTAAAACCAGGTGTATGGGGGTAGGTACTTTTTCAAAGGTATTTTTAGTACCTTTGCACAACTAGGTGGAAAGAATTCTAAGGTATTTGCTACATAACTAATGTTCTTTTTTTTAAATAGTTGGTTTACTGCTTTGTAGCGCAAATGCTGATTTCCACAGTTATTTGGAAAAAATCACATGAACAGAGAAGGTAAAACAAAGTTCTTTGAATGTTTAAAATGTTGCATTTTCTGACTTCATGGCTTTATTAGAAAGATGTGTGCATGGTATTCTGATGGCTAGTTTGTGAGGTCTCGTCATATGGTGAAGTGGAAGATGGGGAAAGGCAAGTAGCACTAGCAGTTTTACATTATGGACTTTGAGGTGTAATACCACACTCAGGCTTTGTGAGCAGTGCAGGTATACAGATCTTCCCAGGACGTCTGCATCCATAGTCACATGTTCCTGTAAGCAACAGCATCTACTGTAAAGCTTATGGTCGAGTCTAGCACTGGGGACCAAAGTAATTTAGCAAATACTGAAATTCCAAAGAGGCTCCTATGTTCATCTAGTAAAGCAAAAAAAAAAGCAAGGACTTTTGTGGCACTTAAAGGCTAACAGATTTATTTATCGCATGAGCTTTTGTGGGAGAATGCCCCACTTCAGTTGCTGAGCACTTCCATCTTCCTAATCACTCCGTTGATGATTTGTTAACGGTGGTTGTCAAGAAAATCAGTGGGACACGGAGTTCAAAGAGAAACAGCCAAAACTGAATTAATATGAAGATTAGATTGTGTGAAAGCAGGGCTGACACGTGACTATGGATTCTTCTCACATTATGATGAGTAATTTGACTTCACCCTCCTTCTGTGTCTTGTTTCCTAGAGTTTGAGTCCTTGCAAATGCTCTGATTTGCCGTTGCAGTGTGACCTGATCCCATGTCTTACACTCTCCTGCATTATTTTCATCCAATTCTGTAAGTTCTCCCTCTCCAAAGCGTCTGACAAAGTGGGATATTCTCCCACGAAAGCTCTTGTGATAAATAAATCTGTTAGTCTTGAAGTGCCACAAGGCTCCTTGCTTTTTTAGCAAATACTGAGGCACTGTTGGCAGCAGTAGCTCCTCAGGGAGGATGGCTAGAAGATGTGGTAGACAAGTAGGCCAATTTAAACTGAAACTAAAAGTTTATTGTTTTGGCCTGGACTCTTTCATGTGGTTTAAAATATGGACAACTGCAAACAAGGTTCTTAAAGTTTCATGAGTTTTGGCTTGTTTCCATTCAAATACTTACTTGTTGCCTGTCTTTTGTAGCAAGGCCTTGAAGTATCCTGGATGCCAGGTTGCCATGGCACCCAGAATTTTGCCCATCACCTGGCAGCCAGGGAAGCAAACACTCCCTGGTGCCTAAAAGAGGAGCTGCTGGTGCTGATAAATTCAGTGTCACTCTCTGTCTTCCCCTCCCCAGCACTGCTGGCAGTGGGTTTTTTCCAGCAGCGGGGCATGTTTTGTGTACTGCACTTACTGCCGAAAGTAGTTGCCATGGTGGTTTTTCAGTGGCAGGGGTGCCAGCAAGCTCTGCACCATATTACTAGAAGACGAGGTGGCGGCGCCAGCCGTCTTTCAGCAGCAGGAGGCCTCATCTTGGAGACGCACATACGAGCAGCTCAGTTTTGGGGCTGGCCCCTGGGTGTTCAGCGGATTTGTCAAGATCTAATTAAAAACAAAACAAAAAACTGAGTTTACATTTATAGTTATTACTTTATCTGAAAACAAAGGTTACTAATGTGCATGTGCCCAAATATGGTTGATTTGTATACAGTAGCTTTTCAGCTCATGAAGGGGATGTTTGTGTTCCTGGTAATAAACTTAAAGGGATATAGTAAGCAGAAGGAAGTACCATGTGTGCATGGTCTTCTAACTTTCCTCTTGAGACTGGAAAATACTGATAGGTTGTTTTTTTTTTTGCCTCAAGATAAATTTGGTGGTAGGTTGTAATCCATTACCTTGCTAAATACACTGGATGAATCTCAAGTCCATTTGTTGTGCTTTCTAAAGAAGGGGAAACTTTCTTGTGAATATATATGATGTTAACTCTTAAATTAGGAATTAAACTACGCTTGTGGCTTTTATGCTTTGAAGAGTATGCAAAAAGAGGAGGCTCACTGAATAGATCATCTCTGCTTTATCTGCTTGATTCATTGACTAAAAAGTACTGACTGCAAAGAAAACAAGTAAGAGATCGAGCTGTAGTCTCTTCCTCCTTGTAAATCGGCCCAGGTGTTCATAAATTAAATCTTGCACATGAACTAGTATTAAAGGAGGAATTTAATATCCCTAATATCTGTTGGGAGGCTGTTGCAGCAAAATACAGTGTGTCCTGCAAGTTCTTAGCGTGTGTTGGGGGGCGGCTTTTTTATCCAGATAGTTGAGGAAAAAACTAGGGGATCATTTGTTTTGGATCTGGTGTTGACCAGCAGGAGTGAATTAGTTATGAATGGTAATGGGATCAGGGACTTTGGAGGAAATGGTAATGTTCAAGATCCTAAAGAAAGGAGGATGTAACAGCACTGGGCTTCGGAAAGGCAGATTTCAGCCAGCTCAGAGAAATAGTAGGCAAGGTAGTGTGGAAAGACCAGTTAGGAAGAAAAGAAAGAGGACTGGTAGTTGCTAATAGCTCTAATGTTAGAGGCGGACCCTCAAACTGTTCCTGTGTAGAGAGGGGGGAAGTTAAGAGCCACAAGAGGCCAAATATGGCTGCATAAGGAGCTTTTTAGGTGTCTAAAAACCAGACAGATGCATACAGGAAGAGGGGTTCTATAAACATATCAGACAAAAGAGAAAGAATGGGTGCAGAACCACTGATCAGTGGAGAAAGTGAACTGGTTACAAAAGGTGACAGGGGGACAGAGCTGCAATGCCTATTTTTCTTCAGTCTTTTTACAAAAAATAACATGACCGGATAGCTGACAAAGATGCCATAGATGGCATTGGGAGAGAGACGTAGATCAGGATATGCACCAGAAGTCTCCTGACGAATTTGAATGGATTCAAGTCAGTGGGGCCTGATGCTATTGCCCCCCAGATGCTGAAGGAATTAGCTGCTGAAATCTTTGAACTCCTGGTGATATTTTCAGATTCACAGATGATAGGACAGGTCCTGAAAGACTGCAGAAGGGCTAATGTATTGTCCATCTTTAGAAAGGGGAAAAAAGAAGGAGCCAGAGAACTATAGACCATTGTGACCTTGATACCTGGGAATCTACTAGAGCAATATATATAATATTCAGTTTGTGAGTACCTGGAGGGTGAAGGGGTAATCATTAGCAAGCAGCATGGGTTTACTAAGAACAAATCATACCAAACCAGGTTGATTTGTGGCTTGGAGAGAATAAATGGTTTGCTGGGTGAGGTGCATGCAATGGACATAATATACAAGGACTGTAGCAAGACTTTTGACACAGTCCCACATGACAATCTCATAATTAAGCTGGAGAAATGCAGGCTTGGCAGAACTACCATTAATTGAGTTCATAATTAGTTTAAAAACCTCAAATGAGTAACTATTAATGGAATGATATCCGGATGGAAGGACATATCAAACAGGGGTGCACAGGAATCTGATTTGGGTCTGGATGTGGAATACAGAGCATACTGATCAAATTTTTAGATGATACAATTTGAGCAGGGGTTGCAAACCCTTTGGGGTATAAAGCTAAAATTCAAAGGGCTCTTGATAAACTGGAAAACTAGGCTACAGACAGTAAAATTAAATTCACCAGAGGCTACTGTAATGTGCTGCGCTTGAAGAACAGAAGTCAAATGCACAAATACAGAATAGGGGTTATTGGCTTAGCTGCAGGAGTGAGAGATGAGTCTGGGGGTTTTGGTGGTTCACAATCTCAACATGAGTTGTGTGATGCTATTGCAAAGGAAAAGAAATGCACTTTTCAGTTGCAATAACAGGCATAGCATACAAGTAGTAGGTTATGGTAGTTAGTTCTATTTGGTGCTGGTTAGGTCTTAGCTGGATTACTGTGTTCAGTATTAGTCACCAGTGTATAAAAAGAATGTAGAGAAACAGGAAAGGATCCAGAGCTGAGTGACAAAGATGATCAGAGGGATGGAACGTGAACCGTATGAGCAAAGGCTAAAAGACTGGACGTGTTTAGTGTGGAAAGGAGATTAAAGGGAGGACTTGATAGTGGTCTTCTAACACTTGAAAGTCTGCCATAAAGATGAAGAAAAGTCATCATCTTGTCACAGAGGGCAAAACAAGGGGCAGTAGGTTCAAACTACAGCATAACAGATTTATACTACATTTCAAGAAAAATTCCCTGACTGTAAGAACAGTAGGACAATGGAACAGACTGTGTGGGGTGGCTAGGAAAGCTCTTTCACTTGAGGTTTTCAAAAGGTGGCTGGATAGCTACTGCTTTGGATGTTTAGATGACAAATCCTGCATCTTAACAGGGTTTTAGCCAGATGACCAGGGTGGTTCTATGATTCTGTGAAGACAGTATAACTGTGCAGTCCAGCTGAAAACATTTATCCTGATAATCATTGGTGAAGGATGAAAATGAAAGATTTCAAATTGAGTTTGAAGCACGACAGTCTGGAAAGGAAATCTCTTCTTGTGAAGGAAGTGCATTTTACATGACAGCAGCTATGGAGCTATCCAGTGCCATTATTGGTTAGTTCTCAGAACAGAATGCCACTGTGAACATTAAGTATTAAGGCTTTTTTGAAAATAGTTTAATCCCCCATTGTACATGATGATGGTTGTGGAGTGTCTGGTGGATTGTGTGTGTGATTTCTTTCAGTTCAGTGTTTGATGGGAAAATGTTAATGTTGCACAAACCCCATGGTCGCTGGCACTAAAGAGCTACTTCCCTAGCAGTCTTACCAAAGAGCTCAAAGTCTGAGTGTAGCGTAGAGCCTGTGTTTGCCAGATGATTTTACTCTCTGGCTCAGCACCTGTGTGCACTAAATTCTGTTCTGTTAATTGAAGCTTGGTCGAAACCTTGTCAGCTTCATGTAACTTTATTTTCATTTAAATGTTTTCTAGTGAGTTCACTGTTCAGGAGGTGCTGTATTGATAGCTCTAGACATCTGAGGTGTTGGGTGATATGTGCGGTGACAGTACAGATATGGTTTGTATGTGGTAATAGGACATATTTCTCCTGTACTATGCCACAATCTTGTTCCGTAGAGGCCACCTTTGAAGCAGGGGGGGAATTTGGCTTCTGTGGCAGTGTACTCTTCAGTCTTTCCAAGACTGGCAAAAGTGGAACTAGTTGAGGTACTTTTGTGTCATGATCACCATTCTGCTGTGAGCTTGATCTAAAAGCCAGCTCATTTCACAGTCTGCCAAAAAATATTGGCTAACACTGTCATTAGATCAGGCTGGATATGAACTAGTGACAGTAAACGTGAAAGGATCTCTGCCTCATTATTTACCTTGTGAGCTAACCACATTCTCAGTGTCTAAAGATAAGGGTTTTCGCTCCAAAAACTGGCAAATCAGTTTTTAATGTTTTTGTAAGTTATGTAATTCAAACCATTTGAGTTTTATATATTCTTGGGCTTTCAGTTTACAAACTTTACAATTCAAACAAGACCATCATGCATTAGATGAAGTGTCAATGAAAAGGATTGAGTTAATTTGCAGGAACTGGTTCCCTTGTACAGTGTAGAGTAATATATTTCATAGACACTGCTAACTGTGATAATGGTTATGTCATGCTTAAGATCTTATCCTTGGCCTTCACCCTTAAGAATCAAAACTCACTTTGCTTTGCATCTTTCCCCCCACCCTGCCCCACTTTTGCAGCTCCCTGGTGCAGGATAGTGGAGAGCAAAGTACAGTAGGGACCCGTTACCGCGCAACCAGTTTGCATGCAGAACCAGTCAACGTATGGTAACGGGATGTCCCCCAAAGGCCCCAAAGTAACGCGTGGGTCCTTTTAATGCGCATTACGTAAACAGGACCAGGAACGTCACTGCCCTGGAGACGGACCCCTGGCACTGGCCCAGGCCCCACTCCCAGGCCCTGCTTCTGTGCTGGGGACCGAGTCAGCCTCAGGCGCCTGCTGCTGCCAGCCTGGCCCCAGATCCCGGGCTGGGGACATGGCAGGGAGCGGCAGCCACAACCGCAGGTGGCTGGACCTATAACGGGTCTGGAAGCAGCTGCTCTCCCCCCCCCCCCCCCCCCCCCCGCTGGTGATCCGGGGCCAGGCTGGCGGCAGCAGGTGCCAAAGGGCAGCTCGGACCCCAGCACAGAAACGGGGCCAGGGAGTGGGGCCTGGGCCAGTGCCCTGGGGAAGACCTTCTAGTCCCGTTTACATGCAGGCGGGTTTACACGCGGTCGCCGGGGGCTTGCCCCCCAACATCCGCGCGTAAACAGGTCCCCACTGTAGTTGCATTGAGAGGGTGGGTAAAATGGAGATCTTGGCAACTGTGTAGGGGCTTTCTGGATCTGTGGTGTGTGGGGGTTATGGAAGGCATTTGAGAGTGGGAAAACATTTGCTCAGGATTGCTGCTAAAATGGATAGTGAAATATTTAAAGTTGATACTTAAGTTGCATTTATTAGGGCCATGTCTACACTGGGAGCACTCTCCATATTAGAATACCAGTATGGTGTGTCCACACAGGGCTTCTTGTGCGGGTGCAACTTATGCTGACAAATCTTTGCTTGTAACCAGCATAGATCATTCAGCGCGCACACACACCACCTCCCCAGAGCAAAACAAACTAGACTAGTAAAAATAGTGTTGTTGATACCACTGCCTTTATGCTGCAGACATCTTCAGCCACAGACAACACCTCTTCACAGGCCTGACCAGCACAACTGTGCTGGCAGAAGTCTCCTGTGGAGGTGGCCTAGGTTATGCTAAGATGAATGGGAGAAGGTAATGCTTCTTGTGTTGATCGTTTCCAGCAGTCTCTGGACTCAGGAACCCAGCCCTGCGTGAGTGATGCACAACTGAAAGGCCTTGTTTCTTGCCAAAATGTTTGTAGCTTGATATTTGCTTGGATACAGCTGTTTGAGTAGCAAGTTCTTTGCAGGATTTGGATTTAGAAAGTAAAGGAAAAAAAAGTAAGGGACTGAAAAGTAACTTCTGAACATGCATAGTGGAACTAGAGCCTAAGGCAGTGTCACTGCTTCTGTGGAGTAATTGCGTTGTCTTTCTCCTCATTTTGAAGCATATAAGAGTATTTGTAGGAGGTGGCTCTATTGTTGACCATACCTTTTTAAAGCTTCCCAAAAGAGACTGCTTTGAATAGTAATAACAAAAGAGAATCAGTTTGTTTAGAAAATGAGATTCCAGTGTGTTCGGTTGCATCTTGCAAATTCTAACAACATTTGCTCAATTGCAACTTTTATTGTAAGAGCGTCTTTAAAATGTAAGCCAGTAAAACTGTCTGAACCAAGTGAAGACAATAATCAGTTCTCACTGCCCCTTTAGTACATTTTATTTCAACAAGGTATGAATTTGAAAGGCTAAATATATGCATATATTTTTCTTTAAAATTCCTGGGAAACTGAATTTTAATGTAGAATATTAACAATCAGTCCAATAAAATAGAAATTTGTTCCAATAGTGATATTGGCATTTATTATTTTGTATATTAATGAGGCATCTTAGAGCTTTAAGGGGAAGACTTCTGCCCACCCAGCTTAGATGCCTTTGTGTTTCAAATTACAAACAGAAATGTAACAGTAAAATAACTTCATGAGCTGCAGCTCATCTTTCAGAATGAAGAATTAAACTTCCTCAGCCACCAAAAGAGTTAGTCTTGCAAAAAGAGTGGACTGATCAGTGCTAAAACTTAGTTACTACTTGTAATAAAATAAGCATCATTCTCTGTGATGCTGTAGTAGTCAAACATATTCAGTAAGACTTCAGGCTGCTTTAGAGAGTGAAGGTTTGAATTGAAACTGAAGTGACTTGTGCTTGGAGAGCCTAGTTACACTGATCCCATGGTTCAGAAAATGGTATACCTTAGAGAAGGTCACAAGCATGGGGTTATATTTGTCATAACTGAAGGGCTTGGTGGTTTCATGAAACGTGCCCTTTCTGTTGTACCTGTTGTTCAGTTACCATACAGGTAAAAGCGTAATGCTATCTGCAACTGAGGCAAGGAAGGAGTCAGTTTCAATAAACTGTGTTCATTTCATCTGTTTCTGAAGAATTGAAGATGTAATGAAAAATACAAGCTAAGTTTGTAGTCCTTCCAGTTGGGAATGCAGACTTCCCAAGAGAAGCCGTGTTCTTAAGGCCTGATCCAATTTATATTGAATCATTGGAAAAACATTCCATGGTAGGAGGATTGAGCCCTTTGTAGACAGCCAGCAACTGTAGCTTGGAGGTGTTACCAGATTCCCTCATTCATCTCAAAATAGCACCAGTATTAAAGATTAAATTTCACTCCCCCTTTTGCTATTGATCAGTTTACTAATAACATCTAATGGGTTTTCCACTGTGACTGGATGTCACAGAAATTAGAGAATGTCATGTCTTTCCAAAGATGTAACAAACATGAAGTAAAGTAGACTCCCCAGTCTCCTCAGAATTTATTGTAATATACTTCAGTGCTTCAGCAAACCCAGTTTGAAGGACTGAGTGAAGCATTTTAATCCTATTTATTTGAACTAGGGGCATAACTCAGGGGCTTGTCTGGGTGGGGAAATTTATTGGTATGGCTATACCAATATAACTCTGTTTAGAGACTTATTTTTATAATGTAGACAATTTTTAACTGAAGTTTATGTACAGCCACCACAGTAATTAAAGCAGCGGTTCATATCTACAGTTGCTCTTTTTGTTGGTGGCCTGTGTCCTCATCAGGAGCACTTCATTCACCCTATTCAAGTGGGGCGTTGTGGGACACGTGCAGCCCTGTGGTTGACAGCCTTGTCTGTCAGCCCTGTATGGGGCTCACAGCTGGCTCTCCTTTCCCAACACTGATAACAAGAGCTGTCAGCTGGATCTCTCCCACCCTAGCACCAACAACCCAAGCGTCAGCCAGGTGTGGGCTCAGTTGGGGCCCCTGCCACCCTGTGCTGTCAGACCAAGCTGAAGCTGTCACCTAGGTGCATGTTCAAAGCTGCCGCTTTCTCGCAGTGCTACTACTGCCCGGCTGATAGCCCAGGCAGTCAGTGCAAGCTTGGACTGTCTGTGCCAGGCCAGGAGAAGGAGGGCTCCAGCTATCAGCCCCACTTAGGGCTGATGGCCAACAAGCAGTGCTTTGTTTACACAGGCACTATATCACCCGATCTTCAGCAACATAAACCGTATCCTTTCAAAGAGGCGGAGTGGTTATGTCAGTGTGGCTGGTGACTTAGTTCAACAGAAGCAGTATTCTAGTGTAGACACTGAAGGCTGGTTTACATGGTGGCAGGATTTTGGTGGCAGTTGAAGGGAGATGCACGAAGTACTTAAAATACATTGCATGTCTCCCTCCTACTAAAAAAACAAGGAGTCGTGTGGCACTTTAAGACTAACAGATTTATTTTTCGCATGAGCTTTCGTGGGAGAAAATCCCACTTCGTCACAGTGGTGTCTTCATAGGTTGAAGAGAGAGACCCTCCCTTTGACGCAGTGCTCTCTGCAGAGAATGACTTCCTCATCAGCCATGTGGGTCTTCACAGACCAGATCCGTTCATTGGGAGGGTCAGGCTGACAGCAGGGAATTTGCTGCCAACAGTGAAGATGGCTCCTGAGATACCTCGATCTAATAATGCTGTCTTGCATTCATCTAACTCCGTAGTGTGGACTAGGTCTTATGTTTTTTTAGCTTATGCAGCTTCCAAAGCAACATAAATTAAACCAGAAAAAGGCATACTTACTTAAGAATAATGTCCCCATGGGGAACTATGGCAGTATAAATCTGATAAATTTGTCTGTGTGTACAAGCCCTAGTTATTCTTGCTCCTCCATTCCACGTAATTGGATCATGCACTAACTTAAAGATGAATTATTGTACTTTTAGTTAGTTTAATTAGATCTTCTCTATGACTAGAAAATGTCATTTTAGGATTTAACAACACTCCTTATTAAATGAAAGCAACAGGCAGGACGCTTGTAAACATACAGATATAAGGTTTCCTGTCTTAAGGCTAGTGTAGTCAAATATGAAAAATAGCACCAAACATCTAATAGAGTTATAAGTATTAACTAAGAAAAAGTGTTAATGCAATGTTAAAAATGCATTGTTAAAAACAGTCAGGAAACGAGCCATTTCCAAACATTGTGGTTTTGCACGTGTATCTTTCATGATTTATGTTTTGCCATCCACAGCAGTATGTTAAAATACACATATAAGGGATGTCAACTTTAAAATCACTCATCTGAAAACTTCATTTAACATAAATTATTACTATAGTCAGAAGAGGGGAAATGTTTTCAGAACTGGCAAATGTATTGCCTGATATCACTTGGGAAAAAACAAATGAACCCTAGATTTCAAATTGACTGCCCCTGCACCAGAGGACTAGAGTGCTATATGTGCAGGTTTCTCTTTAGGTGGTTACTTCATGTAGTGGAGTGAAGGTTTCCCTTTTGTATTGTAAACCACGTTTTATCAGATGAGTTTTGAACCATTTGTTCACAGTTGTGTGGACTGCTTGCCCTCCTGTTCATGATCACTTGACATCTCTGCAACAACCACACCAATTGCTTACATGAAAAGTGATAGATAATTGATACGTAAACTCTCAGTGCAGTTTAGGAACTGGAAAACAGGATTGCCACCAACTAGAGGGGTTTGACTAAATCGCTTTCTAGAAAGGACCTTGTACCAGCAAGGATGGAAAAATTGTTGGCATTTTCTGAGTCAGTGGCTTCAAAACCTATGTCTGACGGCAGAAGACTGGGTTCTTAGGATGTGTGTGAAAGGGGGTGTGGGGAAGAGTACTTCTGTGAAATACCCTTGGAGTACATTGAGGATCCTACTTATTCGCCAGATAGGCTCTAGGTGCATGTCAGCTTTAATATGAACATCTGTGATCCAAAGTGCTTGCAATTGCCAGGGAAATTATAGTTAGGTTTGGCAAGATTTACTTTTTATTTTTTTATAATTTGAATAGATAAAACAGTTTTGAACACTTTTTTCAATTATCTGTTTTGACAGTTGTGCAAAATTATGGGAGTAGAGTCAGAAATTATGTAATGACAGTAGATACTGAGCAACAAGATATTGGACCATAACCCTTAAAACACAACTTACCCACATCACATGTTGAAATTCCCAAAGTAGGTATCCCTAAACTAAACTAAAACTTCTCAAACATCATTTTTCTTACTTTGCTTACCTGCAAATTTCAGTTATTATTGATTAAAATCTTTTAGTTGGTTCTAGTGTGTTTGGTAAAATCAGCATTTGCCAATAAAAATCTAATCTTTCTGGTTCTCATAATACTGTTTCCCCTGGCTCATCCGTTTTTTACTTACTGTAAGTGACCAGCTGACACTATTTGTGGGGTCTAAGTACATTTCTCAAACATAGTTCATACAAACTTGCTACTTTATTAACTTCGTGGTGGTGAATGTTTCACTCTTGCGAACTGCTTTTTTTTCCTCAAAGAACAACGAAGACTTTGGTTATTACGCACATATGGAAGAAGGTCCTATCTGCTCCTAATGAATAGATGAAAGTATTGAGGTAGCACAAATTGTAGGGCTATATGCGGGTGGCTACTCAGAACTATGAGCCAATTGGAATAGTAAGAAATATAGTAAAAAGAAATGAAGATGGGAACGATTAACAATTAGATTATAGCAGTTCTCTAATGGGGATGAGGGGCTTGTGTTAGTTTTGTACAAATAGGTATGAAGATGTTGTCCCTTTTTGACCCAAATAACTAGTAAAAAATTCAGTGTTGTGTAGGCTGTTCCAATTAGAAGGAAAAATGGAATATGGATCTGGTACCTTTAATACAATCTTGGAGGTCTTGTGAGGAAAGTAGGAAGTCCTGCTTCTCCAAATGCAGGAGGAAACAAAACAAGTTTCTTAGCTTGTCGTTTTAGTCAACGTCAGATCCAAAAAACTTGCCAGTGTTTCACAGTCATACTATATGCCAGATGTGGCCTAACAGCAGCTCGGGAGCCACACGCAGCTCTTGAATGAAAAAATGTGGCTCTTGGAAGAATGTCAGCAAATGAATTTTGAAAAGCAGCCCCAGCCCAGGAGTTCAGGAGTGGGGCAGGACAGTGGGGAGAAGCGGTGGCATGGTCAGTGATGGCGGGGAGAAAGGTGACATGGTTGGGATTTTTAAAAACTTGCCACTAGCCTGCAGTCTTGTACATGGAGCAACAGCTAAGTTTTTAGTGTATAGGCCTAATTTTCATGGTAACCTTAAGTAATTATTAGAATCTGACATTAGTAGGATCAACATGTGCACTCTTTTTACAATAAAATTAAAGTGTGCAATGAATTTTAAACTTAGTAAGTAATTTTGGAGTAGGTAAAACCATGTGGCTTTATGCCTCAGTGTTGCTCTTGAAGGTTTAATAATCAACTTGTGCAGCTCTTGAGTTCCATAAGTTTGGCCAGCCCTTCTATATGCTCACAAATTCCAGAGGAGTAGCCATATTAGTCTGTTTCAGCAAAACAAGCAAGAAGTCTCATTGTATAAATGTTAGTTTTAAGAGTGCCACAGGACTCCTTGCTTGTTTTGCTGCATTAGACTGACACGGAGTCACAAGTACCTCTTAGCATAACAAATAGCTTCTCTGCCAAAGGTTTGATTCTGGTGGATTTTGTGTTACCATACCACAAACTTGGCAAAAGCTTAAATGTGCAGTTTTGACCTGAAATGTAATTGAGGTGAATGAGAGCTTTTCTGTGACTGAGATACAATAATCAGTTTCCAAAGGGATAGCCATGTTAGTCTAGTCCAGCACAAAAAAAAAAAAAAAAAGTCGTGTGGCACTTAAAGACTAAGTGGGATTTTCTCCCACGAAAGCTCATGCGAAAAATAAATCTGTTAGTCTTTTAAGTGCCACACAACTTTTTTTTTGGAGATACAATAATGCCTTTGGGGAAAGAAAAACCTTCTGAGTTAACTGTGCCTTTGGTATTGTAAACAGGTTTCCTCAATCCCTGTGATATGATCAGAGATTTAGAATCAAAGCCTGCTTCTCAAAACAAACAAGGAGTCTAGTAGCACTTCTAAAGACTAACAAATTTCTTTATTGCTGAATACACGCGTTTGAAGTGGAAGTCCATCAACTTCACGAAACAACTAACACAGATATAACTTACACTTCCCTGTAATTCATGTTCCTCCCATTCATCTGTACTCCATTTTTCAAGCGTCTGATAAAGTGGGATTTTCTTGCACCAAAGCTCGTGTGATAAATACATTTGTTAGTCTTTAAAAGTGCCACAGAACTCCTTGTTTGTTTTACTAAAGTAGACTAACAAGGCTACCCCTTTGGAACTTGCTTCAAAAAGTAGGCTTAAAGATATGTGATAGTAAAACAGAGTCTGGTGTCACTTTGAAAGTGATAGTCAGTAACAAGAGCAGGAAAAACACAACTCACTGTAAAGTTTGTTTTGACTCATTGCCAAACCTCTTGTGTCAATATGCTTGGAAAGATTAGATCTTGATTGGGGATGTTTGTATTTCCTGTTATGTCGTCTTCATAGAACTCAAGGATTTTTTGTTTTGGTTTGGTTCTGTTTGCAATCCTGAAATTCTTCTAGCCCAACTTAGTGTTCGTGTATGGAGAGAAAAGTAATGATTGCAAACTGATAACTTTCATTTCCACTCATCCGCTTTTGGGAGGAATACATTAATACCATTGCTGTGTTTAGGCCCTAGCATAGAAAGACCTCTAAATATACAAATGGTGAAAGCATGGAGTGTCTGTGGAACATGGGATTCGTTAGGGAACACACAGTGTGTACCTAGACTATGAACGGAAATGTTTCCATAAAACACTTCAAGCATTTGACAAAATGGGATTCTCTCCCACAAAAGCTCATGCAATAAATAAATGTGTTAGTCTTTACACATGCCACCAGACTCCTTGTTTGCTAGGAAGCTTGAACCTGATAATGAAAAGGGGGTGCTTGATATGTTTGTCATGTTTTGTCAAGAGGTTTCTGTAAGTCTGTCAGCCTCTGGTGTCAGGAGATGAAGAGGGAATAACCTACTGAATGGGCTGCAGCAGTGGAGAAATAACATGAGGGTATCAGAAGGGAAGAGGCTTACAGACTGGTCAGCCTTTTTTGCCCTGCCCCACGGTAGTGGTAGATGGAGTGGGAATTTACTTTTAAGTTAGCCAGGTATTACAATGTAAGGATTTTTGTTGCAGTGCAGCCAGTTACTTGGGATCCCAGCCTCTCTGGTTGTGCCCCATTCTTAGCTCCAAGTGTAAGGTAAGTGTGTGGAGAAGGTTGCTGGGGGTCTCTCTGGTGGACAAGGATTGTCTGTTGTAGTTCAGAGGGGAGGAACTCTGTTGCCTGTAAATATTATGGGGTAACCAGTAGGAAAACACATTGCAGAAATTTCTGGTTTTCTGTAGTTGGACTGGAAAGCACAAACCTCATTGCTGCTTTTTTTCATATTTTTTTAGGCAGTTGCAATAAATTTGCTGCACATCTGGCCTTGTAGTCTTCTTTCTGGACAGATTTATTATGCTTTTCTGTTGAATTCTGTTGATGTTCATTTTTTCCTTTGTAGTGATTACAGTTCCCGTATTCCACTATTTCTTTGCTGGGAGAGGCTCATAACCTAGAAGCAAGCTCTGCAGTAAAACAAGAAACTCTCATTGAATAGTTTGTCTCCTTTCCAAAGCCGCATCCAGTCCTGAAGACGTTGAAAGAGAAGAGAATACTTTTGGATCTGGCCCTGTTTCAGCTTCACTTATTCAGCATATAAATGGTGATCAGTAAAGACAGACACACAAGTCTTTGTGGCTACTGTTGAGCTTCATATCAAGTAGTGTTCTGTTTCCTGAAGGGAAACCCAAGTTACATGAAGCAAAAAGACACTCAGGACGACGTTCATTTTTAAGGACATTAGCACTGTGGATTTTTTTTAGCAACTGTACCTGTGATGAAAATAAAGCTTCTATTTTAAGAGCAAGTGCTTGGGGAAATGCTTCCCATTTAATGTCAGAATTTGGAGGAAACTCTTTTGTGTAACATTCCCTCCCCCCATTTTTCCTGCTTTCAAACTGAAGTGCTGCAGACAATGAATGATCCCATAGATTTGAGTATATCTGTTCATTGTTAACAATGGTGTTTCTCTGAATGTTGACGTGCAAACCCAGCAACCACTTTTGTAATGTAAAATCTTGAGTTCTGTAACACCTCAACAAGAGAATTTAATGAGGTGAACGTGGTTGTGACTCTTTTTAAATAAGTTACCTTTTTAGGGTTTTTTTTTTGCATAGTGTGAGCACAGTGAGAGATTAAGATGAGCAGCTGAGGGGGGTGAAGGGTGCAGTCAGCACGCAGTGCGGCTTCTCGCGCTGTGCTTAGAGACTCACCGTCTCCTCAAGCCTGACAGAACTGATTTGTGAAGAAGGAAGGAACGTGAAGATCAGAGTGAAGCACCAAAATAAAGAAGTGAATTGGATTACAGAGGCCAAACTCTGGGTAATTGATCACTCCTTTTTTTCCTGTATGTAAATACGAAATCTTGGCTCACGTACATAGCTATGAGATGGTACAAATAACAAGGAAAGTGAGGGGACCAAGAGGACCCCCATCTAATGATACCTTGTGTAATTCTGAATTAGCAGTTTGACCATAACCCCTAGGGTACTTGAACGTGGGACTTGTATCACACGTTGTTGGAAAATTAACTTTTCATTGGTCACAAACTTGGCTCACCTATATTCCGCCTCTAGTGCCCTACTCGTGACAGTGCAGTTATCTGGTCTGTCTCCTTTCTAACCAGTTTGTCCTACTTTTGTCCTTGCTTTCCTTTGACTGTAAGGAATTCAGTAAGTCAGCTGCTACAGTTATGGGTGGTGCATCAATGTGGGGGCTGAGGGATATTTAGATTAGATAGACCTGCCCTGCAAGGCTAATCTGAGCTCGTCTGTCAGTTGGTGCCCTTGTTAGCAACTTCACCTCGTTGCTATATTTACTCTCCTACTCTCTGAAGAAAGACAAACTGACCATAGAACTGTGCTGCATTGCAATGAATGCTAGCGGTAGGAATCCAGTGGTTTTGGGCATATCTTTATGCACTGTTTGTTCTGTCTCATTTCAGCCCCAAGACCAATGCCATCATGAATTTCATAGCTGCATTGTGGAGGTTGATATTGTAAACATGAAGTATTTGGGACATGTAAAGGCCTTATCTGTTCTAGCCAGGGAAACCATGTTGGCAGCTTTCTAGCAAGAATCGTGCTTAAGCCCAATGAAAGATTCTGACTTGGGTTTTGATGTTCGGTAGACAAGGCTTAAATGTTACAGGGCCGTTATTCTGCATAATTCCAGACAAAGGGCTGACTGACTGGGGATATGCTGGTTCTTTTCTCCACTTGTAGATCCTGGCCATGAGGTTTGATGCCTCACTTTATTGAAGGGAGACACTGGACCTAAATGGCGCAGCATGACTTTGTTCCTGCCTGGCTTAACTTCTCAACGCCACAGTCAGCCAAGGTAATTCTCGTGTGCCCAACTAGAAGCCTGATGGCTAAAGCAGGTTTTCACCCTGGATTTTGCCCAATTTAAATGTACGCAAACTGATTTGAAATGTCTTTTGGGTTCTGGAATATCTGTATAAAGCTTTTTTTTAAGACTTAAGGCAAAAACTGTTCATCCGATGACTTTTCTTCAGCAAATTTAACCACCTCTTTTCCAAAAGAGGTTGTTTTCCTTTGTGTGTACAAGCATGGAAGTAGTTAAATCAAGTTAACTTGAGTCTGTATTGAGAGTTCATAATGGGGAATTACTTAGAGATTCTACCAGCTTCGGTAATGTTGAAAATTAGCCTACCTGCCTTCTCATATTCATGTACAAATTCAGCATAATTCTTTGTTTCTTTTCAAGGTGTGGGGCTCCTGAGCAGTGCACCAATAACAAGCCATTGGTTCCCATCTCATAATTTTCTAGTTCTGATTTAGAGTTGTTCGTATGTGGAATCCTGAAATTGGGAGTATTAGGTTGTGTCTCACACTCTCGCAGTAGGATCTGAGGGGTAGATGTGGCTGATTCAAAGGTGTAAGTCTCTGTGGGACCTCAAGCATACAAAAATAATTCTGAAATATTATATACCTTGACACAATCCATGAATCTTTTCCAAATAGGAAAAATATCATTAGGGAAATTGGTAAGATTCCTTAAATGAACTCTTTTTGAAAAGTTAGCATGTGACTACAAAGAGTGCACTAGTAAAGTGGGTCCAAAATATCCTCTAGATTCTTTGTAAGGTGATACATGCAGTCACGTGTACTGTTTTTGTGGCCTACACTTGAATATTTCTGTATAGGTCAGCTAAGCAATGTGTAGCCAGTTGTTATAATTGCCAAAGGCTAATGCAGAGAATATCTTATTTTCATAAAATCAGAATAATATTGCTGGGCAGTCTGACTTCTTGGGTAACCTTAACCACTTAACATGTTTCTGTAGTCCCCTGCAGCTACCTTTGAGAAACATGGAGAGCATCTTCCCCGGGGTGAGGGCCGCTTTGGTGTGAGCCGTAGACGACACAACTCTTCAGATGGATTTTTCAATAATGGCCCTCTCAGAACTACAGGAGGTGAGTAGAAGATCAGAGCTAACCTTATATCCAGAGGTTGAATGCAAAACTATTCAGAATACATACCTTTTGGGGCCATTGATCAACACTAGAAATATTGTCATTCCTGGTTTTTGTGGTTTTCTTGCTATCTTGACTTTTATTTCATTTGCATGCTTACCTCTTTTTATTTAGATTGCTGGCATCAGCCCTCCCTGCTCCGCCATGATTCCGTAGATTCTGGTGTTTCTAAAGGAGCTCATGTTGGGCTTTCTGGCAGTCAGCCTGGCTGGCATGGTCCCTCACGGGGCCATGATGGTATGAACCAACGTGGTGGTGGAGGAAGTGGGCTTCATCGCCACTGGAATGGCAACTTTCACTCTCGGAAGAACTCTGCCTTTCAAGAAAAGGTGCCTGTTGAGGCTAGGGAAGAGAAGAGGGAAGAAAAAGAGAAGCTGCAGTTTGAGGAAGAAGACTTTGTAAGTGTGTGGTTTCCTCATTACTGACAACAGCTATGAGAAATGGCTTTGTAGATTTCATTTCTGGAGTAGCCTTCAAAGGGAACAGTGGGGGGCAAAAAAAAAAAAATCTAGCTGGTTTCAAAACTGAGCTTGGTTGATTTTATGGAGGGGATGGTATAATGGGATGGCATAGTTTGGCAATTGACTGATTTTTGGCTCCTGGTGGTAGATATGATGTTGGGACAATTGATGGAGTGGGTTCTGAGTTACTACAGAGAATTCTTTCTTGGATGTCCAGCTGGTGAGACTTGCCCTCATGCTCAGAGTTTAACTGATCACCATATTTGGGGTCAAGAAGGAATGCTCTCCCGGGGCCAATTGCCAAAGACACTGAGGTTGGGTTTTTTCTTCCTCTGTAGCTTGGGGCATGATGCAGTTGGTGGTGGATTCTCTGTACCATAAAGTCTTTAAATCGTGCTTTGAGGCCTTAATAACTCAGTCATAGGTTGGGGGTTTTATGCAGGAGTGAGTGGGCCTGCATTGTGCAGGAGGTATCACTGGGTGATCGCATTGGTCTGTTCTTACATTAGAGTCTGTCTATTGTATTAACATTGGTTGGGGGAAAGCATCTAGAGTTGCATTCTATCCCAAGCTTTTGAGAGTCACTCCAGTTTTAACAGAATGGTCCTACAAGTGGCGCTTTCCAAATATTTTTTCCAATATCCCTAAAAACTTATACATTGGATTATTTTTTGATACATTAGGTCATTACATTTTGCCAGGCTGTTTTAAATGTGCTACATCAGTGTTGTGGTGCACCAGCTTGTTCAATGAGTCAAACACCATACTGCTGGTGACCCTCTTTCTCTGACCAGAATAGTGGTAGAACAAATTTTGAGCTACATGCCACGCAGAAGTATGTTCATTTGTTGATGAGATATAATACCTGTAGACATGTATTTGGCAAAAAAAGGCAAGGTTTCTTTTGAGAGACTTTAATCATAAAGGCCAGTTTTGGGGGCATTCCTGTGTGTGTTGCATGCGCCAACCAGTCTGACATAGCTTCATAGTGTAAAACTGACCAGACCTGGTCCAATGAAGTATTAAAATTAATAGATAAAAGAAGATGATATACATATCTGGGCAATATTTTGGGTCTGAAGTAGTACTCATATCAAGACATGATCATCGCTGAGTTTTCAGTTCATTGTGAAAATAGAGGAAGTAAGAGGGATAGGTGAGTGAATGTGAGGTCTTTATTCCTTGGGTACCTGGTTTTGTTTTGTTTTTTGTTTTTTTCGTTTTTTTGTTTTTACATACTTTCCTCCCCCAGCTCAGAAGTTCTCAGTTATTGTAACATTTAGGATTTAACCCTCAGACAAAGGTACAGTTACAAGGGCTGCATTCTTCAGATATGTAAGAGCCTAAAATTTTGATTTCTGGAATTTACTTTAACTTAAGCTTATCTTTAGTTTCTATGCCTGTAAATATATAAATTCATCTTCATCATAGATTACACACATCTGCTGTCAGTATATTGGTTAAACTGGTAATGCCCAACTATGAAGTATGTGAAACTATATATAGTTATGAGGAGTTGGGCTTTGGATGTCACAAGGCACTTTAAGCCAGTGGTTTTCCAACATTTTTCTTCAGGACCCAGTTGAAAAAAATCATTTATGCCTGTGACCCAACAATTACATCTTTGACCAATGCATTCCAGTCTTTTGGTGGCAACAGCAGCAGGTGCCACAACCCAGCGTTTGAGGGTCTGCAACCCACCACTAGGTTTGGACCCTGAGTTTGAAAACCACTGCCTTAAGCCACTGATTAATATCGAATTATAGTCTCTCATTTTCTTAGTTACACATTAGAAACTCTGATTTCTGTCTGTGCTTCCTCTATTCCCAACCCAATCTGAAAGGAGAGGAAATAAAGCTGTTAACAGTCCCTGTCCTGTTTGTACACCAGTTAGCACGAATGGGTCCTGGTCTGTGACTGCAGCTCTTGGTGCTAGGGTAATACTACTTCTGATTGATAGTGGCGTGTGCAATCTTCTAATAAGTCCAGCTGAATTATGTCTTTACAGCCATCTTTGAATCCAGAAGCTGGAAAACAGAATAACCAGAGCAAACCTTTAGGGACACCTTCCGGAGTATGGGGTAGGTAGTGAAGTTTACATCATTTGATTTAAAAAAAAAAAAAAAAAAAAGACCTTTCATCGAGCAGAAGAATTGAACAATACGTTGAAACTCTACTTTTTTACATAGAGGAAACTCTTAGAGGAAGATTAAACTGAAAAGATTGATACTACTTCTCCCTCCATTCTTTTCTTCAATTCTCTTCTCATTCTGTTTGTTGATACTTATATCTGCACTTGTTACATGTCAGAAAATCTTCTCTTCCGTTTCATACTAATTGTACCAGATATGTTCAGGAATTTCAATGATCTGTAATTGGTGCGACTTCCCTCATGGAGTCAGCAGCCTTGTGGGTGTGCAGTGTCAGAATGAGATGATCATGAAAATATTTGACACTGCATTGCTAAATGCAGAATCAGAAGTGCAGTACAGCCTTGAGAGGACTGGAGAGGCCACCTTTGGAGTACTGTCTCTGGTTTTGGGCCTCCCACTACAGGAAGGATGTAGACAAATTGGAAGAAGTCCAGCAGAGGGCAAAGGAAATGATTGGGGAACTGGAGCCCATTTCTTATGAGGAAAGACTGAGGGAAATGAGCTTGTGTAGTCTACAGAAGAGAGGACTGGGGGGGGAGATTTGATAGCAGCCTTCAGCTACCTGAAGGGGAGTTACTGTTCTCAGTTGTGGTGAATGGCAGAACAAGGAGCAATGTGGTGGTGGTCTAGATTTGATACAAGAAATTTTTCACTAGGAGGGTGGTGAAGCACTGGAATGGATTACTCAGTGAGATTGTGGGAGTGCTTTTAAGGCCTGACCTGACAAAACCTTGGCTAGGATGTTTTAGTTGGGTTTGTTCTGCTTTCAGACAGAGGTTGAACTAGGTGACCACCTGAAGTCCTTTCCATCACTATTCTTCTGGAAGGTTTCTGTAATCACTGGTTGGAGTCTGACTATAGCTAGGGAGTATAACTTGGGGTGGGATAGAATTATAAACCAGTTATTAATTACTATATCCTGAAACCATTCAGCAGTCATTTTGCTGTATTACATCTAATTTTAATCTGCTGAGTTTTTGTTTCAGATCTTTGTTGGCCTACCCAGCTACAGTACAAAATTACCTGCAATAAGAATCTGTTTAAACACAGCTGTTTACATAAGAGTTTTCAGGAAAGTGTACTTGTCCTGAGAAGTTCTGTTGGCTCCACCAGAATGTGATGTTAATTGTTCCAGGTTGCAAAGCATTAAACCTTCAAGCATGATTTTCATCGCGGATTAAAGTAAGCCCAAACATGGCCCAAATGCCAAAATCTAGAAAAATTGGGCCCACACATGCATGAAGGGACCCTGGACAATACAGAAAGAGGGCTCAAATATTAGGAAGAGTCTGGGGCCCCTCAAATTATGCTGTAACAACTGAGTTTCACTGAATATTTTTGTTGTGAATTAAACTAAAGTTATTCAGTAGTTACTCAAAACTTAAATATAATTAACCATTCCAATTCACTCTCTCAGTAAAACCTGAGCGGCTGTTAAAATCTCATGTTGATATTATCACAGGCCGTTTGTCAAAATCAAGAGGAGGCTTCAAAATATTGGACTTTATCATCTTTTTCTGATATCCTTTTCACTTGAACTTAAACATAGGCATTGTAAATAGCAGTACCAGCCTAAGACTCTTTCCGCATCTTAGACTCTAAGAGGCGGAAATGGAGCAGAGATAGTCAAGTTTTAATAAATTACTGAGATTCTATGTATTTTTGGAGATCTTATTCCCCTCTTTTGTAGAAAACCCTCCCAGTGCCAAGCAACCTACCAAGATGCTGGTCATCAAGAAGGTTTCAAAAGAGGATCCTGCTGCCGCCTTCTCAGCTGCATTTACGTCACCCGTTCCTCACCTTGCAAATGGCAACAAGACCACCACGATTGTCCCAAGTGTCTACAAAAATCTTGTTCCCAAACCAGCAGCTCCTCCTTCCAAGGTACAAGGGCTTCTGATTAAGTTACTAAGCTTTGTTGAAGGGGCATTTTTTCCCACTAGAAATGGCTACTTGGCCAATAGGAAGGTCAAAACCATGTAAATGAAAAAATAGAAAGAATAAATTTGTAGGGTAACTTATTGACAGACAGGTCTATCTTGTAAAACTGTGGTGTCCAGATTGTATTGTATCTGTACTGGAACACACCTCGGACATATTTTTGTAGGAGACTAAACTGTGTTCTAACCATGATAGTCTTTTGGAATTGAGGCAGGTTCATGACACTTTTGAGACCTTAATTTATTACTAGTAATTTTCTTCATCTGCGTGTTCTTACATAATTTAGGAAGAACAAACAAGAAGTCCTGCGGCACTTTTAAAGACTAACAAATGTATTGAATTCCTGAGCTTTCATGGGAAAACTTACAGAAGCATTTGATGAATTGCAGTTTCTCCCACAAAAGTTTGTGTGATAAATACATTTGTTAGTCTTTAGAAGTGCCACAGGACTCCTTGCTTGTTTTGCTGAACTAGACTACCAGGGCTGCCCCTGAAACTAGTAACAAAGTAGAGCGATTGGGTGGTTTGTATGACAATCCAGTATACCTGTGCAAAGTTTTTATCATGATCCACTCAATATTGTTTTGCTGCTTGTTCAGTGCAGCAAATGTTTTTATTTAAAGCAAAAATATATAGTAACTGTTAGCCTTGTATGCAAGCAATGATGTGGGGATTACAAAGTTATTGTGCTATATAAAATCACTCTTAAGCATTGTAATCGTGAGATTGAAATCAGCGTTTTCCGTACCTGAGTGACTGCATAAAAATAGTATGACTGCACCCTGTGCTGACAGTTATTGCACAGAGTCCTAGATGGCGGAGACAAAAAGCTATTAGACTTTCTAGTTCCTCCTCCCTTCCGGAGTGTGGTTGTTAATGATACCACAGTTTAACCAGGCTTGCTGTCTAAATGTTTATCCAGATGCTGAGCTTGTTTTCATTGTGTGTAGAAAGTGGGATTTTACACTTGAGGATAATGGAGATAGGTGCCTAAATCTCAGGGCATTTCAGTGGGTTTGAACACCTGACTCTATTAAGTACTTGAAAAGCCAAGCCTTTATTGTATTGTGCCTTCAGATAATGTAAATTTGGAAGACCACCTGGGGAGATCAGTCAGTTGGTTTGTCTGATGTAAGGTAACTGTGATTCTGGTATATAAGTTAGACAACTAAACCTGCTTATCAAAAGGCTGATTTTGATACCCCAGTCTTCCTTTTCATTCCCTGAATTACACCTCTTCTTTAAGTTGCAGTAGGATATGTCAGTGTGGGTAGTTTTATGCATGAATCAACATGATCAGTGGTTGAAGACCTGAGTTAGCGAATAGCACGCTTCCTGCCTTACTCTGTAGTAGTCAGAACCAGCAGCAATAATGTCTGAAGTGACTAAGCCAGTTCAGAAATTGCTTTTACTCTCTGTATGGTGGGAATGGATGTAGATCTCCAGATGGGGATGAGAGCCCCATTATGTTACATGTTGTATAAACATGGTCTTTGACCCAGTGAGTTCACGATTTGGACTTTTTCACACATGAGCCTAGTGCTCTGTGCTACCAGGTCTCTCCTCAGCTCAGTGAGGGCTTGGGTGGCGACTGTCACATTGGTGGAACATTGCCATCTGATGGAGAAAATGCTTACTGTGTCTCATTGGCAACCCTTCTGATATGTTTACATTGCCAAAAAACAACCCCAAAAAAATGCCCACAGCAGCAAATCTGTTTCAGAGATGCATCAGGAAAATACACTGCTATTTTTTGTGATGTGCTGGATCTCAAGTTTGTAGACCTGGGCTGTGAGACACTATGCTGCATATTTTTTGCTGTGTAGACATAACATCTATTACATAATGCTGTTTGCTAATTGATCTAGAGCAGGGGTGTCAAACTCATTTGCTATGGCAGGCCAGATTTGACTTAAATGTACTTCAAAATGGGTTGTCCATACCATAAATCGAAATATTAGGGCACTCTGGCAGCATCATGGAGCTCTGTGTATGCAAAACTACATTTCTTTCTGTCTCTCACTCTCTCACTCAGTGTGTGCTCCCATGGAGTGCTGTCACAAGCCAGGTGGAGGAGGTTTGCGGACCACATGTTTAACTCCCTGATCTAAAGCTAGAGAAGCTTTCAGCCCCTTCTTTGTGCGCCTCCTAATCTAGGCAAACTCTGTACAAGCCAAAGGTATAGGGCAGCGCAGTCTTTTCTCTCTTACTGTGCATCTCACTTCAGTGTCACGTGGCTGCTGTTGATCTCCAGCAGCCTGTCCCTCTTGAATGGAGAGAGGAGTTAGATTTTTACCAGCAGGGAAGTTGGGGAAAAAGTTAGCAAAAGATAAGAAAAAGAGGAAAAGAAAGGAGGAGATATGGAGGAACAGTATCTTATGCTGTCCTTTTTTTCTGCAAGGTACGTTATCCATTTTTGACCCAGATTTAACCTAAATCCCAGATGCATCCTGGATGGGCGACTTGTTTAGAGTTTCATAATAAATTAACATCAGAAATTAAAAAGAGCTAACATGAAGCTGAAAATACAAAAAAAATTCTCCATCTGTCTGCTGCTGCATTGTGCCATGCTTCAAGATAGCTGTTGCACAATTTGTCCTTGGCTGAGAGGTCCAAGATATTTTTCCAGTAGAGACCTTTATCATGAGGCAGCTTTCTACAACTGCAGTTACTTTCTTGCCACCAGGACTGATGCAGAGGTATCCTGACGGTAGATTCTGGGTGTGTGATGTTTCCCCACTCTGAGTAGTTACACGGGGATTGGCTTAGAAAATTGACTGGTTTAAGTACTTCTGGTTTCTCATTTGGGAAGTTTTGGGGTTTTTCTGGATTTTTAGTGTACCTTTCGGCTTCTGTCTTGTTAAACAGCGAGGTACATTCTCTTCTGTTCCTTTGCCATTCCATAGTTATAAGGAGCATCTTTCTTGAAGCCTGGCCAATTCCTGTCTTGCATGCATAACTTAGAAAGGGAACATCCCTTAGAACTTCTTCCCCTTGGCTGGAGGAGGCTTCTGTTGAGTGAGTCAGGATACTTTGCTGATGGTGTTTAGCACTGTGTAAGAAATTTGAATTTTTAATTATGATCTTTCACTTCCTCGTGCTAGGAGAGGTTGTGTGATGCATTGCAGCTCTCAGTGGTGGCTCCTTCAACTACTGATTTAGCATAATTGTTCACAATAGACCAGCCAGTCCTTGGCTTAAATGGAAGTGCTGTGAAGCAGCTGGGTATTGATGTGGGCTGGGTGGTTCAGGGAGGCAGGAATAAGGCATTCTCGGGATCTCGGGGTGAAGATTAGAAAGGGATTTAAGACTGTTTTGGAGTGGGAGAAGAGAATTTGTTCAATTAATCAAACACCTTGAGTCAATTTATTGCTTTGATTTTTTTTTTTTTTTTATTGTTTGCAAACAACCCATTCTTGTGCCATACCATGACTGTCTAGTGTGTTGTGCTCTCTTCAATATAGCCAAGTCCATGGAAAGCTAACAGAAGTGAACATAAACCAGGCTCACTTTCCTCCAGCCGTGACTCTGCCTTTACCAGTCCAGTCTCTGTAACCAAACCAGCGGTACTGGCAAGTGGCTCAGTTCTCACCTCTCCCAAAGAGGTAAGGGGTTGGGTTGGCGACAAGATGGGGAGTGCTCCAACTGATGTTATTTTCTATAGGTTAAGCACCATGAGAGCTTTTGTGTTTGCATTGTATAGCTCTGAAAACTTGAAGAGTACTCAATCACTTGTATGATCTTTGCATGTTGAGCCAAGTCCCTTAATTAGCACATTAATGGGAATTCTTTGGAAGTCTGAGTTATTAAGTATGTTGCCAGCAGTTTTTGGCCAGATCTGCTGGAATTTCACTTCCCTCATGCCAGGTACAGTTATTTTTACATCTTAAGAGCACAGGGGGTGCTAGCTGGGAATGTACAGAATCCATATCTAGCCATTAGCTGCATTGCCCGAGTGCAGACACCAGCCCTGCTGTGTAGAGCTGTGAACTGTATGTAAAAACTGAAGACAATACAGTGCTGTAGTCCACATGGGCCGTAAATTCTAGTGTGTTAGTGAGTCACCACACACTAGCCCATGTGGACCATACTGGTACATACTAAAAGTTCTCTATATTCAAATGTTGCAAAAGAGTTAAAAATGGGGGACTACGCTAACGTGTGATAGGAAATGCTTTGCACAGATCACTGGAGGGTTTTAAGAATAGGTTACAGTTGCCTGTCAGGGATGATCTAGAATAGTGATTAGTCCTGCCTTGAGTGCAGGGCACTAGACTAGAAGGGCTCTTGAGGTGCCTTTCAGACCTATGACTCTGTGCGAACAAGGTTTATTGCTGGCTGGTTAGGGCATGGCATGCTAGCATGCACCAGAATTTACACCACCTGAAGCAGACAAGATCTGATTTTTATGCTATTTAAAATAGTGTACTGGGCTCTTTCGTGTTCTTTGCTCTTCCAGCTCACAGCTGTTTCCTAGAAGTGCATGTGGTGAGCTTTTGGAAGAGTTGAAAACATATAGCATGTACAAGTGTGTGTACTTGGTCCTCTGCTTAGTGTCATTTTTCAGTACTGATGATGGAGAACTTACCCCAGTGTTCAACTGCTGAAGTGTCTGGAAAAATTGGACCTGAAACTTACTAGTATTTCAGCAGTCCAGGGATGGAAGCCTCTTCTGCCCTTCACTGTATAGGTGATAAAATGCAAAAATGGCATGCATCCTAAAAGCTGGGTTTGGGCTGAAAATAGCTTCCAGACCCTAATAGCAAAGGGTTTCAATTAATTTTAAAACAAATTTTATATTTAAATGTCCCCTGCTTGATTTGGAAACAAAACACATTAGCTGTGTGTTATGAAAAAGCTGAAAATTAACTGGTCAGTTTGTGTCCAGCCTGAGTAACATTTCAGAGGGTAACCAATGTAAATGATGGAAAAGCTTATCAAGATGTTAAGGAATGACTAGTGATTGAGTGCTTCCATTTTAGGGATTGTGCATGATACCCAGGAAGGGCCTGATCTTGCAAGCACCAAGCTCCTATCATTTGAAAAATCTGCTCCCTTTAAGGTATTAGGTTGGGTATCAAAAATTGACACACTCAAAATTGCCAGTCGTTGCTTGGCCATGATTTTCTAGATCTTTAAATAATCTGAGATGGTGTTAGCAATACTAAGGGGAAAGAAGTTAAACAAGTTGCATCCTGACTCTGTTGTTTAATTTTAATATACAATGGTGAGGTGTTAACTCAGTCGGAGGTGAATGCACCCAGCAAAACATCATTATTACAAAACATTTCTGAACTTTTGCCATTTTTGAGTCCATACATATGAATGAGTCCATTATTTTTTGTCAAGGTCCAAATTTCTTGATCAAGGTATAGTCAAGGTCCAGACTCCAGAGAAACATATTTCACACTGCAATAATAGTAAGACTTTGCAGTCTGTTCAAAACCGTCTGGTGGTCTGGATTTGGCTTGTGGTCTTCCTATTGACCTCTTTACACCTTCATCATGAGTGTAAGATACTGAAATATTCTTTTGTTTGGAAGGGACAGTTCTGAGCAAAACACGAAACTAAAGTTTCCAAATTAGGAAATAACCAACTAAAAATGGGTATATAGATGAGTAGTTCAGAATTTTATGTAATTCAAAGAAACCCATGAAAGTAACAAACCTGTCAATGATCTTGACAAATTTGCTTTTATGTTCTATGCTTTCCCCTCACCCTGCCTCTTTGTTGTTTTAGATTGTAAGCCCATTCGGGCAGGGACTTTGTTTTCCCTTATGTCTGTACAGCACCTAGCACAGTTTGGGCACTACTGGAACATAAATACATAAGTCATATAAGCTACCACCTACAGGTAAGTAATTCCAAAATGAATGTAAATATGTAATGCATATAACCTTTGTAATTTGTTGTTGTAGATAGGTCTTGTTGTCAGTTTCTTGACCAGCAAGGATGAAGGGTATTAACCCAATACTTGGAGAGAGCCTGTGGTTCAGTCTTTATACAGAGACCAGTAATGCTTTAAATAAAAAGCTATGAAAGTGTCACTGTGTTGAACTGTCACCAGCATTGTCTAAGTGGTTAGTAAATTAATAGAAGAAACTAGACTGACAGTTAGTCCATGGCTACACTGAAGAGTCTGCGTCGATCCCTGTGGGTTGACATAATGGGATCAATTGAGCGGCCAGCATGGACTTGCTCAGCTGATCCCAGAAGTGCTTTGTGGGCACAGTAACTCCACCCATCTAAGTGGAGTGACACTGCATAAAAGGGAGAAGATTGCTGGTCAAAACAGCCTAGTGCAAATAGCACAGTAAGTCCAAGTAACTAAGTCACTGGGAGATACACAATCCACATGCCAAAGGATGCATATCTCCTGTTGACTTAGCCCCTCTGTGTAGACGAAGCCTTATTCAATCATGTGTCCTCATAACATCAACAGCTATGTACCACAAAACTGGAAATGGTTGGTTTGTCCAACCTACAACTGGCAAGCTGCAGCTGTAATAGCTTTTATTTCACCTGCTTCTTTTAAAAGATTAGTTGTTTGAGAATCTTAGTCTGAACACAGAACTGGGACCCAAGGATTTTAATCACATCTCTGCCATTGGCCTGGGAAAAGTAAATTATTCTCTCCCCCATTAACTGTATAATGGCAATAACTACCTTACAGAGACGTGTTCTGAAAATGACAAGCTCTAAAAGTAGAACACTGACATTATCATAGAGTTGTGGGAATTAGAGAGACGTTCTACTAGATCACCTTCATCTCTCTGAGGACTAATGTAGGATTCTTGCCTACACGTGCACTTTTAGTGTTTTATGCAATCTGCTTTTAAAATCCTAAGAGATAGCTCTTTCACAATTTTCCCCTAGCAGAATGTTTTATAGACTTACAGGCACAGTGCTGAAAATCAGCACTGTGTAAGTTCATTATTTAGTATATTATGCTTAACTATATGAGATCTATGTAGACACACCTCCAGGAGTTAGACAGAGACCCATATACCTGTCTTTTCTTCCTGTCTTAAAAGAGGGAATGTGAGAAGACTGATTGTAAAATAAACAAATCAATAAGCCATCTGTACTTACTTTGGTTTTATTATTGTAAATCCTTCAGTTAAAGCTTTGTGTAGTCAGAATTAAGAAGGAGAATTTGAGAATTTTCACTTGTTATAACTGCCTTTCTTATCCCTTACAACATGTAGAATTGAAGTCTTGATGTGTTAGCATTTCTGTAGAGGTATCTTTGAAAAAGGTTGCTCTAGCATGGATCTCAAGAATATTTGTTGGCTGTCATGCTTGAGTGGTTATTCCAATCTATTAGAAATGTCAGACTTCCTTGCGGTTTGTCACTTGCACAGTCAGACTAATTACCACGCTCAATGCTCAATTAAATACTACTCTGATTTTCTTTTTATCCTGATAGTTACTCATACTAGCCATGACACTTTCACAATCATCTGCTTGCTTCTTCCAGTGCTGTAGTAGACATCTGAAATAATTGCTTGATGAATGGAAGATGCTAGTATTTATAACATATATTTCCCCACATGAGGGTTATTGCATCTCCACATTACATGCAGCTTAAGAATAAGGAATCCAAGAAAAACATTTTGAGATCCCTTTTCTTTGCCTTGGTTTCTGCTGAGAGGGATGCTATGCTCTATCCTAAGCATACTTTGCAAAATAGCTCTCTTCAGTGGTTGAAGGGCATAGTGTCTGGAGGTAGCATTTCAACTCTAAAAAAACATCTGCAAGGGTAGTACAAGGCTCTTCCAGCTCCTGTCATGAGGAACTATTCGAACATGCCCCTGTTCTGTTCTCTTGCATGTTTTCATTTTTATCTGTTCCTCCTTGCACAATTTCTGAAGGAGAGGGCTGGTTCGATTTATGAGATTCCAATGTGGTGTCGTGACCTCTCCTTTTGGTGGAGTGTCAAGATGAATTACAGCAGGATTTGTCTTCTGAAAGGACCACTAAGCAGGAATGCCAGAGACAGGTGCTTCAGGCATAGGGGAATCAATTGGCTGGAATCTGTTTCCTTTGAATGTAAATCCTAGCTCTAAAAATGAAACGAGCTAACTGCATCAGGTCAGTTTCCAAAAGGATAGCCGTGTTAGTCTAGTCCAGCAAAAAAACAAGGAGTCGTGTGGCACAAACTAGCTTCAATTCTGTTGAATGCTGCTGCATGTAATCGGTACTGTTGAAGACGACAGGAAATCAGTTTTGTGTAACTTAACTGAGACTTCTCGTTTGGCACGGAGAACTCCTGTCAGTGGCTATTACAGAGTTGAAGGGGGATGATTTTGCTGGTGGCAAGAATCAGTAGTATGTTCTTAGATCATTCCAAGAGCAGAGATGGAATTAACCTGGCGGTATGCCTGTGAAATAGCTCACTTTACCAAGAAGCACACCCTGTGAAGAACGGCACAAGCATATTAAAGTAATGACTACCTGAGTTAATGGAGGTGAAGAAGCAGCAGAAAGTAAAAGTGGGTTGGCGAATTCATTTCAGGTTGGTGAGGAGGAAGGGTTGTGGATTTGGAACAATGCAGCCAAGTGCTCCAGTGGAAATCTGAACTGAGTTCTCATGTGAGAAATTGCCGGTCAACTCAGGAGACAGAGTACTAAAAGGTGTGAACACGGACACCAAACAGGGCTTGTATGCAGCTTTTCTCCAATGGGTCTTGAATGAGTTCTCCAATACTTTCCACTTTGCTTCTCCAGAGTCCTTCCAGCACCACCCCTCCCATTGAGATCAGTTCTTCACGCCTGACTAAGCTGATGCGTCGCACCGCCGATAAGAAAAGTGAATTCCTGAAGGCACTGAAAGATGATCGGAATGGGGAGATCACAGAGAACAGAGAATGTGACAAGTTGGAGGATGTAAGAGGAGTGCCCACTTTCTCTTTCCTGGGACTTGTGTATTTTAAGAAACTATAAATAGAAAATGATGACAAAGCATCTAATTCATGCACTGGCAGATTGATGGTGAAACAGTGATGTACTGAGGCTATCTGCCACCCAAGGGCCAAGACACATTTGTCTGCACGCCTCTGCTCAGGGCAGGAAGGGTTCCAGCAGCTGGGACCCCTGCTGTTCTGTGCAGAGGAAGGATGCAGAGGACAGGGGTGACAGGGGTTGTGATAACCTCTGCCAGGCTGAAGAGGGGCACCCAGCTGGCCCCACACCAGGGCCCAATTAGGGGGTTCCTGGACTGGGCTGTTAAATTTTGAGGCATGAGCTCCACCCCAGCACACAAGCCAGAGGTGGCAGAAAGACTGGGGCCAGAGGCTGCAGCGCTCTCCCTCCACTCCACTGCAGATGCAGAGCAGCATTCCTAGCTGTCCTGCCTGCCCCTGGCCTTGCTCCTCTGGGGCATGGGCGGTGGCGGAAAGCAGGCCGGCACAGGGCTACTGCTTTTGGTGACAGGGCCCTGGCGTGGGCCTGTTCCACTGAGTTTAGGACCCTACCTCACAGCACAGAACAGAGGCCACCTCGCCCTTAGGCCTGGTGGAGTCTGTTCCATGCTGGGGGTTGGGCCACGGATGGAACAGGCCTGCTCCAGGGTCCCATCCCCAGAAGCAGCAGCCCCATGATGGCCACCCTCTGCCCCCTGGGGAGGGTTGGCCAGCTGGAGGTAGGGAGGGCAGCGTAGCCTCTGGCCCCAGGCACACACCCACCACCCCACAGCACCAGGGACTGCAGCACGGCCGCCCAGCTGCCTCTGGCTCGTGTGGTGGGAGGGTGAAGTGGTACTGACGCCCCAAAACTGGGCAGCCTGGGACAGCCCAGGACCCCTCTTATTTGGGCCTAGTACAGGGCTGGCCAGGCAATCCCCCTGCAGCCTGGTGCCTGGCCCTCCCCAGCTCCCTGGGTCTGTACGCCACTGTGGTAAATCAAACTGTGGCTTCATATTTACCCAGTGAACAGAACTTAGAGAACAGAGCTTTTCCTTCTCTGGATAGAGAAGTGCAGGCTTCTGATGCTGGGGCTAAAGGAGCTCCTAATGGTCAGTAGCCGCTTAAATCCTGGTTCTGAGCTGTCAGCCTCTAGTGGCTAGAACTGAATTCCTTCAACTCGAGGGTGTTAATATGGGCGAGAGCACGTTCCTGCCAACCACGTGTTCTAAAATGCTCTGCTCTGTTGGACCTGCTTTTTAAAGTGTCTGCGTTTTCCCTAGAAAAACTCCTCTCCAGACAGAATTAGGGAAGGAACTGGTTTTGTAGGCACTGAACAGAAACAGAGTTCTCCTTTTGCCTCTTCTGGATCATCAGCAGCTGTGAATTAACAAGTGCTTATTCTCATAGGTGTATGGCCATCTTAATACAGATAGTGCATGGTGGGAAAGGAGGAGAAATGCTAGAGAAGAATTAAAATATCTGGCAAATGGAAAAGGGCAACGCTTGATAAGACATGCCAGCATTCTTCAAGGGCTTTCTAAGGAATGGGAAGGAACAGTATTTTAGAAGAATGCTTATCCTTTAAATATCATTGCAGGACTGAAATTGCCATTTTTGTGCAGCTTTATTCTGATAGCACAGTTTGATATCACTTAAAAATGCCCAATTTCCATTTACACCCAATTCAATAAACTACATTGAGGAAAATACACTCTGAACCAAGAGCCCTTTCAATGAATTTGGCTGATGACAGCGGAGGAGTTACAGTCCTGGCGACTAAAACAATTCCTTTGTCTTGAGGTAGCAGGGCACTTCCAAGCAGCAAGGTTCAGTCTCCATGGCTGTTAATCTTTGCTGTCTCCAAATTCATAATTATGGTATTGCAATATGGATATGTGTCCCTTAAAAATTAAACCGGAATCCCCCAAACTCACTTTACCTGTCACTGCACCATGTTGGATGGCAGCTGTTTTCTGCTACCAGTTCCTTCTCTGAAGCACTGAGCTAAGTTGAATGGTTTTTATTTTCTCTGGAGCCATCCCTTCAGAAGCACTGGCTTTAAGACCTGTGTTGTGTTGTGTGCCTGAAGGATCAGTGTCTCAGCAATGTGTTTTGACTTGGATTTTTCCTTTAGATGGAGGGCAGCAGCACACCAGAACCAAAGGAAACCTGGGAAGAGAATTGCCATCAGAATGGCCTTTCTCTCCCCTTGCTGGAGGAGGGAGAGAGCCTGTCTCATTCACTGGAAGCAGAACACAGGTGAGGAGTCAGCAGAGCATGGGCTCAAAGAGATCTCAGGAATCATTTGGTCACATTTTGTGAGGAAAGGATTGGTGCTCAGAAGATTCTAGTCTCCAGAAAACAGTAGTGTCGCATATTCCGAGCTTTAGGTACATGGGCTTTCTTAGGGTGCTGGGCTGTTAAAATGTGTAACGAAAAAAATAAATAAAAATACGAGGGTAAAATTCTACCCTCTTCAAAGTCAATGGGGCCAAGTTGTCACCCAGCCTTGCAACACTGCTCTAGCTTTGACTCCCTAAGTCCCTTAGTGCTGCCTGGATTTGCTGTTTTCCCGCACTAGATGTGCAGTCAGCCTCCACTGCTGTTCTGTTTTATCTGCAAGAGATGTTTCTAGGTGTGGTGGTGTGGAGATTGGAGCCTTGTCACCACATCTTTACTCCTGATTCTTTGTAATACTTTGATGCTTTGACTGTAATTTAATTTGATAAAAAGTTGCCCCAAATGCTATAAAGCTGTGGGAAGTGGGAAGGAAATACTTGCAGGTATATCTAAATATGCATTGTGATTATGTGAGCAAGAGGAACATGATCCTCTTTGTCCCCGCATAATTCACTCGCTTTGTCTCTTACCGTCCTTTTCTGTCAAAATAAGAATATTTACCTACTTCACAGGCCTCCTGAGGACTAGAGGTTTGTTAAACACTCTAAATGCAAAGTATTAAACATATAATGTTTAGGTAGTGTTTTATTAAACTAGAAAATTTCTGGGGGAATCAGTAGCAGTAGATAAGAAAAATGTTACACCTTAAATTTGAGTTTTCCATTTGCCTTTCTGATTCCTTTTAACGCCTTGCCCGTCTTTATGAATCAGGTTATTGAAAGCAATGGGATGGCAGGAGCACCCTGAAAATGATGAGAACTTCCTTCCCCTCACTGAAGATGAGCTGAAAGAGTTTCAAGTTAAATCAGAGCAGGTGTGTTACAGTTCTTGCCGTGATGGCTCCTCTCCCCCACCTGCTGCACATGCAACTTCCGCAGGGTAATTTTTAGACAGTACCCTGAATGAACATTATAATTACGTAGAACTCGTGTATTAATTTAAAGTCATTCTCTGATGGGGAAAATTACAAACACATTTGTTCCCACAAGAAAAATGTATGTACTGCCAAAAATGTGTATTGTCGCTGACCTTTATTCTTCACAATTGAGCTTTTTAAATCTTTTTTCTCTCTCTCCTGTAGCTGAGAAGAAATGGATTTGGGAAGAATGGATTTCTTCAGGGCCGCAGCTCCAGCCTGTTCTCCCACTGGAGAAGCACTTTTAAGACAGAGTTTGAGGACTCGGACACAGAAACTAGTAGCAGTGAAACATCAGATGACGATGCCTAAAAGGGGGCACAAAACATTTAAAAAATAAATAAAACCAACCCAATAAACTCAGTTCATAGTTCAACATTTCGGGTTGTATAAACTAAACAGAGTTCATTCTGTCTCCAGTCTGTTCAGTTTTTCTTTTGTTGTTGAATACTTCATGCACAAGGGAAATAATTTTATCCCAAAGAAGAGAGAGAGGAAATTGGCTTGTTTAGCTTTTTCTTTTGGTTTTGCCCTTCTGCTTAATAGAAGTTTGTGCAGCTAGCAAATTTGTGGCGAGAATCCTTCGTCGGCAATGCACAAGTTCAGTCTTGTAAGCAGGATACAGGTGACTGGCTGATCTTTGCAACAACAAGCTTCTAATAATGCCGCCTGCATTACATAATGTTGTGCGGTAACAATGTGCTAAAACAATCATTGTCAATGACAAAATGGCTATTGAAGTTCTAATTGTGTTAAATTAATGCTAATAACATGAACTTTTTATTTTTTTTATTTTTTTTTTTCTTTTCTTTTCTTTTTTATTTTTTTGCGGCTCGGGGAGCTTCATCACTTAACCAGGCGTTTGTGGTTTTCTTTTATGGGTACAGCTGTAAAATATTTGGACATAGGAATTGTTTGTGTTCTTCTTGCAGCCTTGATATTCAGGGTGGATTGTAAAATATAAATTTTTTGTGAGATTTCAAAGATTAAGATTATTTTGATAACATTATTTACAGATTTAAAAAAGTGACTATCACATTGAGTCTGTATGAGGGGGAAAACTACTGCATCAAAAAATAACTAACTTGGAATAAATATTTTGCATCAGTTTGCCAATTCTAGTTGTCTTTCTTCTGGAAGGAGAACTTTCCTTAAAGGAATAAGGAACTGTGAAGTTTTAGTAGCACCTAGAGTAAACAAGTTTTCACCCACTACTTATTTCCTCCTTGAAAAGATCGTTTTCTGTGGTGCTCACAGTGTTATAGCTAACCTAGTCCTTTTTTAAAGGGAACACTGGTGAGTTTATAATTAGGCCATCTGAGTTTTTTTTAAAAGAAAGAAAAAAGATGCAATTTAATTCTTACTATTAAAGCAGTTTTGCTTCCTTGTCTCCCACATTGCCCCCTTACAATGTAGGCAGTGAAGCCAAACTTAACATTTTTTACTTCCAGTTTCTTATGCTGTAGCGTGGCACTGCTGTTTGGTTTTACAATATTGAAAGGAAGTCCAAATGAAGCTCTTTTAATTAAAAAACTTCTCAGTGTGTTCATGGCCTAAATTATTTGAGTGTTCCTTTAAATTCAGGTTGTATAGTAGGATGTTTGGAAACACTCAACAGGACTGTTAGTTTATTAAATGTGGTTACAGGTCAGTTGGATGAAGCTATGTGTATACTCGGTAAAATCTAGCCCCATTGAAGTCAGTGGTAGAACTCCCATTGACTTCAGTGAGACTGAAATTTCACCTAAGGTTTTTAAAACATCCCAATAAAATAGATTCTGGTCAAACTGAAAATGGTAAAATTAAATAAATTTAACTGCATTGGCGAATCTCTTAATTCACTTTCAACAGTTACTTAGAACACAGAGAACATTTTTCAGCGTACCCTAAAGAGCAGCTAACTTTCAAATTTTGGGCCTCATAGGTTTCATAATGTTGCTTTGAAACTAATGGTAAAGGTATCTAATTTAATAAGAGGAGCATTAGAAAAAACATTTCTTTACCCCTCTCATCTAGGAGCCGGTCTTCATTCTTGTGGGGTCTATCTGACTGCTTTCTGAAACAAGGTTGAACGCTATAAATCACATATCAGGTCAGCCAGTCCATCTTGGTGTGATAGGAGAGCAGTTCTGGGGCTTGTTTACATGAAAGCCATACCCATCTAAGGTTTAATTTTTTTATCCCATTTTGTTAAACTAACATGAAAAGTATGTTGGGCCATATTTTAATTTCAGCAGTCATAGCCTTTTAGGAACAGGTTTAAGCTAAGCAGCAGCAGGTTTGCACTGATTTAAGTAAACATGTTTGCAGCAGCAGCTTAAGCTGATTTTAGTTTCTGCATGTAGCCAAGACCTTGAACAGCTAAGGCTTTGAAGAAAAGGAAGGAAGGAACATACTGGCTTTACCAACTTTAATTTCACCCAGTCACCACAAGTCTTCCTTTGACACCCAGAAAAATTTCCATTATTGCTGTCCTTGTAGGAAAAATAGTGCAATGGCTTTTGGGGTTCTTGGGGGCATAACAATAGAAAAAGCTTGTTCACCAGATGGCAGGCTCTGTGCTCACCAGGAAACCCATTAGAGCAGTGGTTCTCAACCGCTGTGTTGGGATATGTTACTGTGTCACCACAGGCAGTGAGTGTGTGGTGGAGAGCCAGGGTGATGGGCTGGTGTGTCCTGTTAGGTCACAACACACCCCCAAGTGTGTCATAACCCAGAAAATGTTGAAAACCACCAAGTCAGAGGTAGATAAAAAAAAATGCAGATTTCCTTACCAAGGTACAAGGATAACAGATTGCTAAGAATTCCCAGCACTGGGAGTGGATGTTGGATTCTTAGGTGATTATTGCATTGTTCCCAGAAAAGGTTTGGGCTGTTGCATACAGTACAGAAGACTAGAAATGGTCCTCCTTAAAGCTTTACCACCTGAATTAGATAGGGTGGGATGCACTGAGCATTCCTGAGGAGTGTCAGGTGACCTCAAACCAATTCCATCTCCAGCCAAAGGTAGTTTTGCAGGCCAGATACACCCCCCTTTTCCCCCTTCCCCATTAACTGAGTCAAAGACTTGCAGTTCTGTAGTGCTTTTGGTACTGGAGAAAGCTGATAAGGTGTTGCTGAGGCATTGCAGGGCAGTGAATACATTTTTTGTTATTAATAGCTGTAGTTTTAACTTCCTGGGGGCCAGAAAGGAGCAGAAGGGCCAGGCTTCTGCAATATTTCTCTATAGTATTTATCTTCAGGTCCTCAAACTTTAGCAAACAGGTGTTAAACCTAGATGATGGTGAATGACATTGGACAGCTATGTGGGAGCTCATCTGGTACAACAGTGGCAGGCTGGCAGAAACTTTCAGATTTGTAAAAGAGGACAGGGGGAGAGACTTGGACTTTTAAAATCTCACTTGTCTATATGTAGAGTCTTAGGCCACATCAGTTCCATGAAGGCGGCTTTGCTGTGATATGCCAGCAGCTAATTTAGTATTCTGTATGTTCTTGCAGTAATGAGAATTACCAATATGTTCTGCTCTCCCCCTGCAGCTCAATGGTTTACCTTGAGTTACACAATCATTTATCAACCTGTGTGTCCTCCTTTGTGTTGAGAGCAGGTTCAGCCTGCAGCATTAAAGAGGGCTTTGTCCATGGCAGGTACGCAATCGAAGTATGTTGTCCAGGGCAATGCGTTTACAACTGCCAATACACAGGCACTGGGGATTTTGAAGTTCTCCCACTTAAAAAAAACTGTATTTTAGCTCCCATAAAGCAGCCCCTAGAGCCAACAGCCTCCAGGTTACAGGTGAGATTGAAGGTCTGGTGGGGTAAATATGTTACCACATTCATAAATACTTGGTGGTCTGTTCCTGGTAAAACAAGGAAAGGAAACTTCTCACCTCCCAGTGAACGTGGAGGCTGGTAAATTTTTGTGAACCGTTTTGCAGGGTTATTGCACCAGGTTATGGAAATTTCAAAATATACCATACTAGAGTAGACAGGTGGCCTTGATGTAACTGAGAACATAGTTTGGAGACATTCCACACAATGAATATTTCTGAGGAGCAGCTGGTGACAGGCTGCTCCCCAGATCCGGTCCAGTGTGCCACTGTGACCCCCCCCCCCACTCCTGAGCCTCAATTCACCCCCCTTTGCCAAGTGACAGCTCCTGCTGAGTCAGTCTGCTCCAGCCACGCACATGCAGTTGGTCCCAAGCAAGCACCCCGGCCCAAGATGCCACCGCTTGGTGGGCACGGCCCTGGCCTTGCCCTTCCCCCCATCTCTCTCAGCACTTGAATGGGGCGCCCCACCAGGACGGGCTTTGGGCCCCCCGTGCTGTGCTGGGAGTCGAGGGTTAAAGTACAGCAGGACGCCCCAGACCGGTGCTCTGGGGCCCCCTAAAAATAGAGGAACGTGCTGGAACGCAGCGCTCTGGTGTGTTCCCCTAGGGCCGGCTGAGGGAAGGGGCTGTGGGCTGGAGTGAGCCCAGCAACCCCTCACCCATTTCCTGGAGCCTGTGCCAGCCCCACGCCTTCCTGCTGGGTCTGAGGGGGTGCACGCAGCCTGGCCCCAGTCTCGGGCCTGTGTCCCCCTCACCAGCCGGCCACTGCCGCAGCCTCCCTGCCCCTCGCCCGCCCGGCTCCTTGGCCACATCGGCGAAGCAGGTAAGGGGGCTGGGGGAGGCAGGCAGCCGGCAGGGAAGGTGTGGGGGGCGCTGGGGTGGGAAGAAGGGATTGAGGTGCTGGGCTGGGGAGGTGTGGAGGATGTTGGGGGGCTGAAGGGGGTGGAGTGAAGACGGGGGAGCTAGAGGGTGGGGGGTTAGGACAGCTGCAGTGGGGACATGGGGCAGGGAGCTTCGGGAATGGTGATGGGCTGAGGAGGACATGGGGAAAGGGGTCTGATAGAGGGCAGGAGTTTGGGGGGCAGTAGCTGGGTGGCAGTGGCAAGCATCTGTGGGGCAGAAAATGAGGTGGGGGCAGTAGCTGGGGTAGGGTAGG
>ML682035.1:3761920-3867623 GCA_007922195.1 Podocnemis expansa | reverse complement strand
AGCCAGTGCCTGGGGTGGGGGGTAGGTGTTTGGGGGCAGTAACTGGGGTGGGGGCAGTAGCTGGGGCGGGTAAAGGGGGCCTGGAAATTTTGGAGGGTTCTGGGCCCTGCCAAATTATGCTTTGACCCCTGAGTCAGTAGAAGGGCTCGTTGGTCTGTCAAACCAGCTCATCTCCCTTCAATGCTACGAGTCTCTCGGTCTCAGCGGAGACCTTGGCCTCCTGACCCAACACAGGCAGCGCCCAGCCGTGACGTTTCCTCCCGCAGCTCACAGGCCTGGCTCCTCAGCCCTTTCCCTTCCCCTGGACGTGCTGTGGGGCTGGCACCACCCCCGGTTACCAGCCTGGCAACTACAGCTGACAGACCAGAGCCCAGCTCCGCACTCTCCAGCCAGCTCCAACCACAAACAGGTCAGTGGGGTGCAGCGAGCTCTGGCTCAGTGGGGTTTGGGGGCGGTTGTGGCTGGGCTGGCCTCACACAGCTAGCCGGCGGGTGGGGGGCATCACTCTCTTCCCACCGCAGGGAATGGGACGGCACGAGAGCGGATTTGGTCGACAGCTGGGAAAGGTGAAGCCCTGTAAATACTTGCTTGAGCTGCTGGAGAGTCCCGGGCCAGCCAGGGGTTGAAGATTGAGGGGAGCGAAGGAAACTCTGTCTCCCCCCAACCTCCAAAGTGGGGAGTGTCCCGTCTGTCTCCTCAGCTCTAGTGGGCTGAATTTGGAGCTAGGGGAGCTGACACCAGCTCCTCTTGTGGCCTGGGGCAGCCCCTTGGTTTCTCTGTGCCTCTGTTTCCCCATCTGTAAAATGGGGGGAATTCTGATGGGCCTGAATTGCCTCATGAGGGGGAGGATTCATGAGTTGTATTTGAGGGTGGAAATAGCCACCTAAACACTCGTCATTTGTTTATCCGACTCTTCTCCTGGATTAGGTGTTTAGAGAAACTGTGACCAGTGGACCTGGGGGAAAGCCACCACAGGAGAATCCAGCACTTCAGGGTCCTTCTTCTCACGCTGCATGACGGACATGGGGATTTTCCACTGCCCAAGATGTGGCATGGGCTTCCGATCCAAGCACCTGCTGAGCAAGCATGTGGAGAGATTCTGCATTGGCAGACAGGCGGCCGCTGACACCTTCATTCCCAAAGCCAGACACAGGGACCAGCAGGGCAGGAAAATGCCCAGGAATGTAGAAACGCCAGAGCACTTGGTAATCAAAGGCCCTTCATGCACCCAGGGCTGCTCTCCGGGGATGTGCAGTGAACCAAGCAGCCAATGCCAGGGAAGACTCTGACTGCTGCCTAGTTTGGGGAATCCTGAGTTGGCCTCTCAGTGATAGTTAGACCCAGAAATGGGGCAAAGACATGCCTCAGAGGGGGAGGATTTTGCCCAGCATGCAGTGTGGCAAATACCTTTCCACTAAGTTTTCTCAGCCTGGTGCACCTGACTGGGGCTCACCTGCTTTGTAGTATACTTCATTTGTTTCTTTCCTAGGGGCTTGGTACCCTTTTTTCTTTCACTGCTTTGAGCTAGAGAAAGAAGCCAGAATTTTTTGTTTGCTTGTTTTTTCTAATGCCTGTTTTCCTTAGAAATATCCAGCTAGTCTTTTCCTCCCTGCACAGCTGCAGATCGTCCTGTCTAACTCAGAGATGAGGACTGGGCACTCTCTTGACCCCAGATAGACAGTGGGGTGCCAAATCCTTAGCAAAAAGTGTTTTCTTCTAGATGTTTTAGTTAAATAGGAGTTAGCAAGCCAGAGGAGCTTGAAACAATCTGACTAAAACCCCACTCCCTCCTCAGGCAGGTTCTCCTTGCTCAGACCTCATGCTGTCATAAACCCAGCAGTTTTCCAGACTGTAATTCAAATGTACAAAGCAAGCAGGAAAAAGCACAGTCTTTTAGAAGGGGGTGGGACTGTTATACATGGAGGAGCAAAGCCCCATGCTTTGGGCAGAAATAATGACCCAAAATGGACATAAATAATTTTTTTTCAGGTAATGTTTCATCTTGATTTAGTTTTAACAGTCCTGGAGCATTGGTTTCTCTCATGGGTTTGCAGGAGAGCTGGGCCCTATCTGCTATGTGTGATCATTCGTTCTATTACAGTTGTGTCTGGAGGCCTCGATGAAGTCCGGGACCCCATTGTGCCAGGTGCTGTACACACACGGAGAGAGAAAGAGTCTCTCCCACCCTGTGTCAGCTGTGGCTGTTTAGAATGTAATCAGGGGCTGCCTCACTTGTGTGTGCACTGAGCCCTGAGCACAACGGGGGATGCCCACCTAGATTGGAGCCTCTCAGAGAGGCTTTCCTCCTATCCCTTCAGTGTGTTTCTTCCCCTGTGGGGAGACACGGGGCCCTCACAGCAAGCAACACTGAACCACCCTCTTCTCCCCACAGCCCTCTGGAAACAATAGAGGCTTCTCCATTCAGTCTACTCTCTCAGGCTGGCATGGGAAGTAGGTGTGAACCCTTGTGCCACCCAGCCCTAAAAAAGAGCCCTTTACTCCCCAACGGAAACCTATTGTTGCATTCAGCTTGGACGCTGAGTTGCTAAGAGATGACTGTGTATAATCAAACAAATCGGTGATCCAGCCCTGCCAGGTCCCCTTCCATTCTTCAGAGCCTTCTGCCTTGTAATTCCATATTTGGCAAATAAGGTAGATAGACTCCAGAAAGGGTCCAGATTCAAATAATCCCCTCTGATTCCACTATAACAATAGTTATATTTCTTCAGCATTTTCCACACTGAAGTACTCTATAGCTCTGTGAAAAATGCAGCCACCTCTGGGATGGAGAGTGGTGGCCAAATAGAACATGCTGCCAAAACCCGACACTCCTTTCTGGGCACTGTGGAGTCGAATCCCTCTTCTAGCTGCAGAGGGTACCTCTATCATGTCCAGGTGGGGCTGACAGCACCAAGTTTCAGAATTTGTCACCACTCTTAGACTGTCAGAAAAAAGAAATGCTGCTCATTGGTCATAAAACAAACAGGTCTTCAGGGATCTTGTGGATGGGTCCCATATGAGACCCTATTACCACCTCCCTCTGGCAGGCACTTGCTGGTCACTCACAGCCCCACAGGCTGAGAGTAGCTGTGGAGAAGCAGCCTGGTCTAGTGGTCTAAGCATAAACAACCAGGGAGCTCCTCTATATCGCTCCTTCTCACTGGGTTTTTATACAGCACTGCGGTAATGGAGTGCACCCTAAATTCTCACACTGAAAGCCTTTGTGGCTTTAGCTGGTTCACCTACCCTCTCTTGTGACTCAGTTTCCCTCACCTGTTAGGCAGGGCTAATGGTAGTTGCCCATCTGCCTGGGGGGGTGTTGAGAATTGAAAGATGTTCACTGAGGGTGTTTAAGAAGCTCATTGCTGTTCTTGTTAGAGCCTGACCCTATTCAACAGGCTTCCTGCTAACTGTCACAGCACCACAGGACAAGATGGTGTCACTTGGAAATTCACAATCTAGTGGCGGTTGTGGGGGGGGATATTTGTAGAGGTGGACTTACGGGGTGTGTTGCATTTGGTGGGGGAGCAGACCAGGAGGGCGGGTACAGCAAATTTCAATATTTTGCCACCAGCAGTGGGCTAAAGTAGCGTACTGCAGCCTTTGTCAGACTGGGCTATGTATTACCTGGATGAAACTCTGCTCCCACTGATGTCAGTGGCCTGACTCCTGAGTGACTGTCGGGTGCGGGGGGGGGGGGTCAGGCCTGTGCTCCCTGGTGAAAGGACTGCAGTCAGGGGGAACAAGGGTGGTGTCCTGACCCCATACAGTGGGGGGGGGGGAGAAGCCATTCCAGCTGCTCTGATCCAAGTCCTGCAGGTGGTTGGCCTAGGTCCATCCATGTTGTGCATGGCGGGCCATAGATCTTAGCCTGAGACCCACCTCTCCAGCATCCTCCCCCCCCAGTGTGTGTGTGTGTGTGTGTGCTGGTCATGCAGCCGTGCTGTGCTGGTTTGCTTTCTGGTCCAGCTGGCAGGGTCTGGGGAACGGAAGCGGCAGCTGAGTGACCCGCAGGAGAGGCGAGCCCACCTGGGCCAGGCACAGGACATCCTGAGCGAGCGGGAGAAAAGCCTTCTTGGCGGCTATGCCTCTAAAGACAGCCCCTCCAACAGCCAAGCCTTGAGGAAGCTGACTGAGGAGGTACAGCAAGCGATGGGTGACGGTTGTGCTAGAATTTGGGGCACCCAGATTCTTTATATGGGGTCCTTTTCCCCACCACTGCTCTGCATCCCAGAGGACCCCTGTCATAGACCCATAGATAGACTGGGGGGGCTTGGCTATGGATGCTCCTAGCAACAGAGCATCACCTGGGGAGTCTGGGGGTCCAGATGGCACCTGGTGACACCCCCCCCCAGGCCACAACATGTGACCATAAAAAGCTAGCGGGGGGGGGGGGCGGGCAGTGTCCTGCCCATTCCCGCGGCTGTCATGTGAGTGTCTTACAGGGGGTTAGCGTACAGCAGCCTGCAAGGACGCTGGGGTCTGTGCCTCCTTTCCATGCTCTCCTGGCTACGTAGCTGAGCCCGGCACACGCCAATGGCTGCTACAGAAAGTTTCACCCCACCTGGCACAAATGCAGGAGTCAATGCTCCTTTGCCTGCCACAGTAGTTGGCACAGCAGGGCTGGATTAAGGCGCCTGGGAGTCTCCGCTTTTGTGCCCCCTCCATCGTGGCAGCACCAGCCTGAGGGGGTAGGAAGGTGCGGTGTTGGCCACACCAGTGCTGGGACCCAGCAGACCCACCGGTTGAGTGGGACAGGCCAGTGTGTGACATTGGGGCCTGACTGGTGCTGGGGGGCTCAGAGCCCGCAGACTGGCCTGCCACAGCGGTGTGTGACATGCTGTGGGCGCCTGATTTATTTTTTCAGGCTGCAGCCCATAAAGCCCCTTTGTTAATCTGGCCCTGCCAAGATGGGGTGGATGGAGGAGTGCCCCTTGGGTCAGTTAATATCCTGAAAGCACTCCATGCATCTCAGGCCAAACTGGCTCTTTATTTGGGGCTGTGCCTGTGCAGGCATGCGGGAGGGCAAGCAGCTCCAGGCCCAGTCGTTCAGCAAGCCCCGTGATGACCCCCCCCCCGCCTTTGACAGCAAGCTGGCCCAGGAGCAGAATGGGAGCGTGAGGCCCAGCCGCTGACCCTGGCTTTCCCTCTCTGCACCGGGAGCATGGGGACCCCCACAGGCCAATTGGCCCTGGGCCCCACTCACCCCGAGGAACCCACCCTGTCTCTGTTAAGAGCACTGTTTACGGTCTAACAAAGGGGGTGACTTTCTCCATTGTCTTCCCTCCTGACCTGTCCTCCTCCCTCCATGCAGCCATAATTGTGGTTCTGGCTTCCTGGCTGATTTATCCTGAGGTTCTGGGCAAATCGAGGGGTGATTATAAAAGCTAGCAAAAGACCCATGATGCTTCTAGGGACATGAGATTACAGCAGACGAGGGAGCGCAGTGCCTGCTATGAGGCTACGGTGGAGAATGAGTCCCTTGTTTTGTACCTTTAGTGAGTCTTCAGGGGCAGCCAAATTAATTTGGCACCTTTGAAGGGGTTTAATACATCAGCAATCCCTGCCTAGTCCTGGATCCTTAGCCTGGTTCTTATAGCCTGCCCATACAAAAGGAGGGAATGTGCTATCAGGACATGTTCATGTCTCTCTCTCTCTCTCTCTCTCTTTGAACAGTTCCACAAACTGAGACTGTCCCTGGAGGATGCAGTCCCGACACTCCGACCTTTCCAGCCAGAGGTAAAAACCAAGCACAGGGCAACTTTATGGAAACCTCTTGGAAAATGGGCCAGGGCCAGGAGACCCGTAGAACCCAGGCCAAAGAGGGTTTAACTAGGAATGCTTTGTGCCCCAGATAGAGAGAACAGACGGCTCACTGGGTCAGATCACAGCTCGGTCTGCAGAGCCCTGAGGTCACCCTGTCACGAGGATGGTGTCTCTGTACCTAGGTCAAAGACAGGGCGCCCGCAGCCATTATTCACGCACAGGAAACGTGGTTCTGGGGTTTACAGACCCAATGGTGCTGACGCCTCTCCAGGGTGTGGCAGAGAGCAGGTTTGGACAGATTGAGACTTGGGGTTTCAAAAAAATCCACGGGCACGAGCACTGGCAACCACAAGCTCCACGCAGAACTACAATTTCACCACTGCCTCCTGTCCTGCCTTCCCACTGAAGGGGTGAGCCTGGTGTACAGGGACCATTGGCCCTGTACTGGAACTTAATGGGTTATGTGCCATTGCCCAGTACATTGGGTCAGATGGGGAAGGGTTGGTGAAGTCAGAACTGCGAGCTGGACGGCCCCAGAGACAGTGGGGAGAGACCCGCACTCGCACTCACATTTATTGCCAGGGTGGGCAGGGCAATGAGGGATGCAGGGTGTCTAGTTCTCCATATGAGCTGGAGCTGTCTGGGCAGAGCAGGGCTGAGTTAAGGACACATAGCCAGTGGCTGGGACTGAGGCCAGAGGAGAAGCCAGGCCGGGGAGCTGAGCAGGGCCCAAGCAGGGCCCCAATAGAAGAACCGGGGGGGGGCAAAGGGCAGGCCAGAGAACCACACTGACCCTCTGGGAGCCCTCTGGGACTAGGTGTGGTGAGCGCCTGGGACATATGGTCACTGCCAGAGCAGGCGTCCAACCCCTGGTGTCGGTGTAGCATGGCCAGAGCCTCGGTAGGAGGCCTGCGGTGTGTGAGGAACAGATTGGAAACATCCCTTACACCTCCAGGATGCTATGCGTGGCGTCCCCAGGCCAGGGAGGTGACCTTAGGTGATTTCCTTTAATCTTTCATATTATTTCTTTGTTTTATTTTTAATTGGTTGCTGTTGAATAAATGGTGCTGGCTTTGAACTATATGCACTGATCATGGAGGCATGTGGTGTGAAGAGAGCACACCAGAGTGGGAACATCCTAGCTCCTGTCTTAACTGGCCACAGCAAGGTTGGGGTTCATGCCCCCAGAAATCTTGGGTCCAGCTTTGTTGGAGTTACAAGGACCCTATCACACAGGAAGAAGGACAGGGAGTCCTCGAGGTCAGCTCAGCCTCTGGGTAAAGGGAAAAGGAGCAAGAACTCAGATCCGCCAGAGTACTGTAAGAGCCAAGCCAGTTCCCCCCAGTAGTGGGACCACAAGCTAAATGTGAGTCAACAGTGTAATGCAGTTGCAAAAAAAAAGCAAACACCAGTCTGGGATGTATTAAAAGGAGTACTGTAAGTAAGACACCAAAAGTAATTCTTCTGCTCTACTTGGCCCTGATTAGGCCTCAACTGGAGTATTGTGTCCAGTTCTTGGTGCCTCATTTCAGGAAAGATGTGGACAAATTGGAGCAAGTCCAGACAAGAGCAACAATAATGAGTAGAGGTCTGGAAAACTTGACTTATGAGGAAAGACTCAAAGAGCTGGGTTTGTTTAGTCTAGAAAAAGGAGCCTGAGAGGGGACATGATCACAGTTTTCAGGTACCTAAGAGGCTGTCATGAGGAGGAGGGAGAAAAATTGTTCTCCTTATCTGCTCACGCTAGGACAAGAAGCAATGGGCTAAAATTACAGCAAGCTAGGTTTAGGTTGGGCATTAGGAAAAAATTCCTACTTGTCAGGGTGATTAACTACTGGAATAAGTTGCCTAGGCAGGTTGTGGAACCTCTGTTATTGGAAGTTTTTAAGAGCAGGTTAGACAAGCACCTGTCAGGGGTGGTTTATGAGGGTCCTTGGTCCTGGCATGAGTGCAGGGAACTGGACTTGCTGACCTGTCATGGTCCCTTCCAGTTTCTATGATTCTGTGATCCCCCCATTTATGCTCACTCTGAACCAGCTCAACTCAGCTTGCAGACCAGGTTCCAGAACTGGGGACCTTCCACTTTGCACCCAGCCCCCTTCTGTTTCAGTTTGGGTCTCAAATTGGGTCCCCACTCACTGCATGTGTTGAGTAGACAGCAGAGCCAGTTGAAGGCATTCAGACTTCCCCCTGAATGGGGCCACGCTTGGGACTCCATGATGCCTTGGCACTGTGGTTAGGGGCACCAGACGGTGAAATAAGGACAAGCGAGCAACAGGCGTCTATAGAAGACAAAGCACTGAATATTGGGGCTTTTCCTATAAAATCATGACATCTGGTCCCCCCCACCTGAGGTTGACATGATGGCTCTCATGGTGTTGCGCCTTCTGCTCTGTTGGGCTTTGCTCCTCCTACAGAAGGATCCCAGCCGTTGGATTGCTCACCAGCAGGAGTACAGGTTACAGCTGCAGGAGATGGTGGAGGCCCATGAGCACCAAGTGGCTGATATCCAGGCCAGAAACCAGCAACTGGAGCAGCAGAGAGAAGGTAAAAGGATGGGTCCACGCATGATGCCCCAATGCTGAGCTCTCTCTACTTCGTAATTGTTTCCCTTTGGTGATGGGGCAGAGAGTCCGGGTCATCCAGGAAGGCAGGCGAATACAGATAGGAAGCCTTGACATGGCTTTCAGGGGCTGACCCACAGTTTACATTGGCCCATGGGTTTCAGCAGAGAGAGGAATCCTGGAAAACGTATGGGAGCACCTTGCACGCACCAGGTAGGGTCATGGTCCCCTGCTGGGTCTCCAGCACACAGAGCCTTCATCAGCATCCTGGGACCTGCTGGAAGGAGATCCAGCGCCAACCCATTGGGAGGCAGCGAGACCAGAGTGGGTTTGTGATGCAGCCTGGTGGGGACAGGGGGATCCTGGACTGATGGAAGGGTCTCAAGCAGTGAGGCTATTCCTGTGTGTCCTGCAGAAATCCACAGGCGCCTCTCGGAGCTGGCCATCAGGAATTCTTCCACATCCCACATTGAGCAGCTGCTGCTGGAGCTGAAGGCCCAGGAGGGGAAGAACCAGCTGGCGCTGGATGCTCTGAGCGACCAGGTTGGGCTCATACAGGCTGCAGACATGAGGTGAGGGCCCAGCAAACCCCCAGCTTTGTGGCCTGGTGTGAGGGTAGCCGGGGGCGGCTGTGGGCCTCGGGAGCTCCCCCCACACGCACGCCCTGTGCATACAGCGCAGAGCCCAGAGCTGCTGACTGGACCCACAGCGGTCCGTTAAGTTAAACAGAGCAGGTCAGCGGATGCCCCAGGCACAGCTCAGTTCCAGGAAGCAGGAACACGGACCGCATGGGCCCAGCCCCAGATTTGGGTGCTGACGGTGGGTACCCAGGTCCCTGATTTCTCCCTGGAGCCCTGAGGTGCCCAGAATTGCTGTGCAAGGGTCAAAGTGAATGCTAATGCAGATAGGGAGGGAGGTGTCTCTAGGGCACGTTGGTTTCTTTTCTACTGTCAGCCAAAGACTCAAAGATTGTTCCCTGGGACCTTTGGGCTCTCCCGTGTTTCCTGTCTCAGACCAGCTCCAGCCCCGGATTTGATTTCAGTGTCTAACTGCTGTAGGGTGAGGCTATAGCAGGAGTGCTGGTGGGCAGTGACCCAGGTAGATCTCACTTCCCCGCTCTGCTTTGGTTTAATTTCCAGACACAGGTTGGCACCAGACAACACTACGAACACAGCTGGGGCCGAGGAGAAGGGGGGTGGGAAAGTTTCCATCAGCCTCATCCCGTTCCCTCCAGCCGCTGGACCGCTCTCCTCGGAAATAAGGTGAGCACAAGCCCAGGGCCAGTGGCTCCGTCAAAGCGGTGGGGGCTCGGACCAAGACAGCACTTCTGTGAACGGGTGTCTACCTACTGTGGGGATGTTTGTCTGTGTGTGTGTGTGTGTGTGTGTGTCTGTCTGCTCTCCAGGTGCATTCTCAGGGCTGGGGCATGTGTGTCTGGAGGTGTGGGGGGTGTTATTTTGTACCTCTTGAGGCTTGGGCTGTGCTCAGCTAGGCAGTGTGTGTCCACCCTGGCTCCCCTTGACTGGAAGAGGCTTTCTCAGGTGCAGGGTGCCAGGTACCTGACTCCTTTCTGCTTCCCCTCAGAGCCCTGCACATGGCCTATCTGCAGGGTGGAGGGAGCGATCCTGCTGTTCTGGCTCAGATGTATAACCTGCAGGTGGAGGCCACGGCGCTGGAGAGGGCGTCCGAGAGGCAGGAACACAAGGCGAGGAAGAAAAGTAAGTTCCTCTCACCCTCCCCTGCCAGGAACCCCTTGAGGCGAGGGCGTTCCAGGTCTCTGGTGCCCTGGGCTCAGCACGCGCAGGTGCAGTATTAACAATGCTGTGCACCTGAATCTCTGCAAAGCATGAAACTCAGCGGTTGCTGCTCTCCTACCCAGCACAAGGCAGGGCCCCCGAGGCCAAGGACTCAGGTCTGAGTTTGGATCCTCCCACCTAGCGATTGGCAGGGGATGGTGTCACTGTGGCTCCTGCTGCCCACCCGGCCCAGCCCCGCTCTTCCCGTGTCTATGAATAAGCACCTCCTCTTGATGCGATTGCAGAACCCCAGGCTGCAGGTGCAGGGCCCACGGGCCTGGATGCAGAGCTGCTGGCTGTGGAGCTGGAGAATCAGCGGCTGGAGGGTGAACTCTTTAAGCTGAAGATGCAGAAGGATAGGAGGAGAGCAGATGAAGGTAGGCAGGGCGTATCCAGCCCCTTCCCACAGTGTGGAGCAAGTGGCACTGAGGGGTCCCCAGGAGACCATGAGTGGGGCTGGCTGGCTGTGGCATCACAGTGGCTGCAGCCCATTGGGGTGCCGGGAGAGCAGCAGTCACCTCTGTCATGCATGTGGCCAGGAGCTACTGGCTCATGTGTATCTCTTCCTCCTGGAAACCACAGCAGGCTGCATGGCTAGGCAGCTCATAGTCTGGCTCCTTTTCCATGGCAGTGGCAGTCCAGGGTGTCCTGAAAACTCATTGGCCACCCCCTGCACCAGTCTGAGACCTGCTGGGGCTTGGCAGTGTGCTATCTGCCCCCCTCCCCCCCCCCAGTAAATGTACAAATACGCCACAGCCACTTTTGAAAGTGAACCAACCTGACCAGTTCCAGGGCCAGCATTCAGCTGGGTGAGGGCGTTCTGGCCACCGCTGCTGTCCCTTGTGTGGGGTCCACACTGATGCTTTGATACCACAGCAGTCGGGGAAAGGGAGGCCATTCATAACACACGTAGACACCACACAGAGGATACAACCTACTACTGCAGCCAGCGATCAGTGACACTCCTTAGCTCTAGCGGTGGAGGGTGGTACTTTGGTGCTGACAGGTCCAGGATCTGTCCTTGCCAATGACCCTGGGTGGGGGAGTCATTAAACAAGTTGGGATAATTACTACACATAGATCTTGCTGGTGAGACCTCCCCCCTGACCAGCTGCACTCAGAGGTTTTCCAGTTACACGTCTCATAAAACCACAGCAAAGAGCTATAATAATGAACAGCAGCCCTGGGCAGATGGTCCCGTCCTGCACCAGAGGTGAGGGAGGTGATTATGGAGATAGGTGCTGTCTGCCAGCTCCTGCACATCACTCCTGACAAGGCCATGACAAGACGCTGGCTGGTGGCAGCTCAGGATTGTGATGATGGAGGGAAGCTGCTGGGACAGGTGTCTCTGTTCCTGCCCATGCTTTATTATCTTCTCCTGTTGCCCCAGTCCCCGTGGCATCTACTCAGCAGTATGAAGACATTAAGGGTCAGCAATGTCCTTGTAAGTCCATTTTCTCTGCACCCCCTGCTCAGTTTTGTGCATTGCCTTGTCACTCCATGGAGTGATTTAAGGAGAGGAAGGACTTGCTGGCCAGAGCGTTGCCACCTCCCCCATCAAGGAAAGGCAGCTGCAGACAGATGAGTCTTGATCTTCTGCAGTGGGGAGCTCTGCCCTAAGAACCATGGTGCCCAGTAAGCATTGGCTTGTGTTCCAGCAATGTGCCATGCATTTTTGGGGTTATGGCTCCCTGGGGGCAGTGTGAAGGGGCTGGATCACAGCCAATAAAACAAGCTGGATGCTAAGCTAAATGGGGAGCCAGTGCAGGGAGCGGAGGCTCTGAACTGTTTCTTCTACCCATTGTAAGGCCAGCAGCCCTCCGTCCCCCTCCCTGTGGCCATCAGGCAGCCCAGGTGGAGCCGGCCCCTTATGGAGGCTGCTTTGTTGCACCTGGCACCGCACATTGAGGATGCACAGAAGGGTATCTCTCCGGTCCGCTGCTGAGCTCCCTTCTGCTTTCTGGCTCCCTTCCCCCAGGTTCTCTGGACAAGGAGCTGGTGGAGCTGCAGCGGGCGCACATGATGGAGATGGCTCTGCTGCACGCTGAGATCGGAGCACTGAGACGTGATGCAGGGAGGCTGCAGCCACGATGGGCTGGGAGGAGGTCACCCCCAATGCTGCCTCCACCAGTGGCCCCACCCCTGCCACCTTCCCCACCCTTGCCTCTGCCAGGGCTGCAGGCGATCCACTTCCCGGTGAGAGGCCTTCCCCAGGGGATGCCCATTGGTTCTCCTTTTGGTAGTTGATACGTAATGTCTCAAGGAACCACTTTGGGACTGAAATAACCCAAGATCTGATCCCCTTCTGATGTTCCTGTTCCTGAATGGAGGAACGCACATGTGGAGACCAGCTCTCCTGTTGTTTCTGCTCCATGCATGGCTTCCTCATGACATAGCTATGAGTGGGCTTGTTTGAACCATGGCCCACCCACTTTGAAAGCAAACCTGCCACTCTGTCTAACTTGTTATGTTGGCAACTGGAGTGGGCAGCTTTATTTCTCAGTCTGTCGCTTTCCTGAACTTCAGGCTTCTGGTCACATGACTGGAAGTCAGAAGAACTTGTTTTACTTCCAGTCCCAACTGAGTCAGCCACAGGACCTCGTAAAAAATAAGTCCTGGCTAGACTCCCGCCTCAAGAACATAAACCCTCAGCCATGGATGTACACACATCGAGCCTCCTGTAACCCTCCAGAGCCCAGCCCCTGGCATGTGCTAATAGTTCCATGATGCTTTGAGTGCCCTATAGCAATAATTGTATTTACAGACCTGCTCACTACAGGCAATACCTCTTGGACTGTATGATCCAAATCCCAAGCCAGAGGCTGGGTGGGACCATGCACTCAGGGCACCGGTGGATGGGTAACAGAAGACACCCAGGTGTTTGTCTGTCCTGACAGCTACCCCAGCACCCCACAGGTGCGCCAGTCTCCACATCGCAGGTTAACATGTGCATGGCCAGAATCGTGATTGTGTCATTGCCCTGGCCGCCACGCCTGCCCCCTGAGCACCCCTGTTTGCTGACTCTACTGACAGCAAAGATGTTTTCTGCCTAGAGTCCTGCAAAGCCAGTACAGCCACAGCAAAACAAGCTGGATTTCCCTCCCTCCACCCAGGGCTGCATCCCCATGTCCAGACACCACATTTCCTGCTGGCAGCCTGGGTGCTTTAGTGATGGGAACTATGGAAGCCCATAAATTAGATGGAGTCTGACAGTGCAGCAGGCAGAAAGTCTCTAACTTGTTTTGCATGGTCAAGTGGAGTGTGTGACGGCAGGGGGTTAGAAAAATCATCTTTTGAGTAATCACCATGAGTTGATTGACTCTGGAACTGTAGAGGCGGAGAGCCTGGAAACTGAGTGCCACTTACACGTGTCCTTTTCATGACTGTATCCCTAAGTCAGCACTTAATTGTGAGCTTATCCTCAGACACCGCACAGTCCCACTGATGGCACACTAAGCATGTGGCTAAGGGTTTTGTTGATTGGGGCCTAGAGCGGCCACACAAGAGGTGATCTGTCAAGACAGCCCCAGACTGGGCTGCATGATTGCGCAATTGCCTCCCAGGGGAAGTGGTGACCTCATTGCTTAAGACCTTTAAAACTGAACTGGAGACTATATGAGGACGCCAGAAGGCACAATTCTGCAAGATCATGGAGTCGGACTTGTCCATCTTGGACCCCAATTCACCCCCTGCAAAGGTCCGGGGCTGTCTTGGCAGCAGGAGAGTCTACCAGTCATGACCTAGTGTTTGAATGGCTGATTTGTGCTGCGCTTTCTAATGCACAAGGTCTGGAAGCGCTTGACAATATTTCTGTCTGTTGCAGGAGCAAATGGGTCTTCAGACCCCAGCTCTCAGCAGACATGTCCTGGACCCTCCCGACACCCTGGGACCTGCTCCGTATGACCCAGCGTACGTGTCTCGTCATTATCACTCCTGCTACTGCATTGTCCCAGCCCAAGATCCAGCACAGTTGCACAGCCCACCCCCCTCTGCCCAACCTACTTGTGCCTGTCCCTGTGTGGACGCAGGCAGACGACTGATGTGGTTTGAGGTTGTTGGGATTTTGCCTTCCCTGGGACACCCTCTTTCAGCTATTTGCTTCTGGCCAGCCTCCCCTATATCACATACCCCTTTGCTGCAGTTCCCACTCTCCTTTGGAGGCAGGACCATGGAAACTGCATCTGATGAAGTGGGTTGGAGCCCACAAAAGCTTATGCTTGAAGAAATCTGTTAGTCTTTAAGGTGCCACAGGGCTCTCATTGTTTTTGTGGAAACTGGCACTCTGAGATTGCACCGGGGGGGATTAAGAACATGTTGACCAGCCTGCTTCAGCGGGAGAAAGGAGAGGGGATAAAAGCCAGTTGAATAGCTGTCAGCAACCCCCACTAGGGAGCTGTGGGTGCCACTGTCCAGTTCAGTCCTTAGCCCAGCTGTGGGGAGCCAGGCATCGAATGATTCCTCAGTCAAGCCAGTCCCTGGAACATGACCTCTTCAGAGGCTGCTGCTGGCAAGTGACCCCCACTAGCAGCAGAGCTTTGCCAGGTACCCAAGAGGTACTGTAAGTGGCACCTCGCCCAAGGCACTGCCATGCTCTATGCTCAGTTTTCCCATTCAGTGATGCTTGTGCAGGGCAGGGGTTTCTCATCACCTGTCTCCTCTTCTTCTTCCACAGGGCCGGCTTTGTGATATTCTACGACTTCCTGCTGGGCTTGGACCCTACCTTCATCCAGGTCTGCCTGGTGGCTGGGCTTTACCGTAATGGGCAGGAGATGGGCAAGCCGACCCCTCTCCCTATCACTTACTGCCAAATGGGCCATGCCCCACCATATGTAGTAGATGGGCAGAGAGGCAACTATGCGATCCTATCCACCAAACAGCCAGTCCCAAGGTGAGATGTGCTGGCAAACCACTGCTGCCTTCTTCCAGGATGTCTGCGGTAAATTAATGCTCCTTTTCCTGCCCGGATATCCTGGGGGGCTCTTTAAGTGGTGGTTGACAACACCTGTCAAGAAGCACTTTCCCCTCAGTGGACAGCATTGCAAAATCTGCTTTCGTTTGCCTTGAGACATCAGGTGTTGGACGCTGTTGGGAAAAGCACTGCAGACTGGCTGGGCCGATGTTTTGATCACAACAGATCCTGTGTTCCTTTGTACAGCATTTGCAGTGGGTTGCAGCAGGGGTGTCCAAGTGCCACGCTAATCATTGGCTAGGTTAATGCTCCTGGGCAGAGCTGCGAGAAAGTCTTTGTGACCCGAGGCGAGGGGGGGTCCCAGTTTGGGAGTGCCTGCTATGTGTGAAGTGAGCCAGTTAACACTCTTTGGGATGTTGCTGACACGTGAGAGGCCATCAATTCCCATTCTCCAGAAACCGTTCCCCCCGCTTTGCTGACACATGTGGCACTTTAAGAGCCAGACTCAGGTCCAGCCATGGAGAGCTCACACTCACCAAGTAACGCACATCTCTGTTCATAACTTGGCTTTCTTCATACTTGCTTCCAGAGTCCAGCCCTCGACCTCCATCACTCTGGTGACAGTGCTGCAGGCCTCTGGGGGCTTCGATGCCTATGGGCTGGAGATCCAGCACCTGGCCCCCAGGGGATGGGCCAAAGTCAACCTTTTTGATCAACTCCACCAGCTGATCAGTGGGCGATGGAAGATTCCAGTCCGCTTGCTTCCGGTGCAGTCAGGCCTCACAATGGACCAGATGAACAGGATTCCTCAGGTGAGCAATGTCCACATGCTAGGACCTCCTGAGACCGGGGACACCTGGCCTTCCCCACCTCCATGTTGCTCCCTTTTCATGCTCTTTCTGGGGTGAGGTTCTCATGCCATTGCCTTCAAGGTCAGTTCGTTATTCACTAAAGGTGACCATGGTTTTTTTTTTTCTGGGAAGCTTCAGCACAACCCCTCCAGCCCTTACTGAGCTCAGCAATGTGGGAGAAATAAACGCTAGCCCTGTTTTTTAGAGCGCTACAGCAAAAATGAGGGATGTCTGACATGCCTGCTCCAGGCCTGCCACTGTTCAAAGTCAGGGGAGGCCTCACCAGTCTGAGATCACCCTCCCCGTCTTTTTGGGTCTGTTTAGTGCTGACCACGCTTCCTGAGACGTGGTCTCTGGCTCCTCCCACAGGCTGGCAAGACGGAGCTTTACCTTCGGGTGGTGAATGCGAGAGATGCTGATGTGCAGTCAATGGCCGAGATCAACCCTGGCAATGCCTCCATGTACCGATACCCTGCAATGGTGAGTGGGGGCCCTCGTGAGTGTGACGCCAGCACTGGAGAACTCTGCTTAGCCTCCAGCTTCCCACTCTAGGCAAAGGCGTAGCCACATGGTCTTGCTGTAAAGTGCGTTGGCACAGGGTTCGTTGCTGGCCTGGAATGGCAGCTGCATGCATGTTTGCCTTCTGGATTTCCTTACTTTACCTCCGCCTGCTCTCTGCCCAACCAAGAGCATCATGTCACCCAAGAAGCCTTCTTCCCTCCTGGCCATGCTGCAGCCCCGTACTTGTTTCTGCAGCAGGAATAGGCCCCTCTGGCCGCTTTCTGGAATTAACGTGCTTTCTCCTCCTGGTTCCAGGTGTCCAGTCACACAATGCCTCCTGCAGGCAGCCTTCCAACCCAACGCCCTTTCCACCCTGCCCCCACCAGCCTGTACCTTTCTGTTCCTCCTTACGCTGGCTTTGTTGACCCACCTCCTGTTGAGGAGCAGCCCGTCCAGCACAAAACTAGTCAAAGGTGAGAAAGGGGGTGTCCAACCCCTCCCCCCATCCCAGAAGTGGCCCTCTGGGAATGGGATTTCCCGTCTCCTAGCCCTGTGTCAGCGCATTTGGGGGTGAGGGGTGAGATTTAGTCAATGTACAGTATAATGCACGCAGGTCACTTTGTATAGTACATGGCACTATGTATTATATGTGTTTGCATAATTCATGGCACTTGCATCTGACAAAGTGGGTTGGAGCCCTTGAAAGCTTATGCCCAAAGAAATCTGTTAGTCTGTAAGGTGCCACAGGACTCTTGCTGTTTTTGCTGTACACAAACTAACACAGCTACCTCTCTGGAAATTTCTACATGGCACTATGGCGACAGGGCAGTAGAAGGGTTTTATTAGCACTTTTTTGGGGTTGGTGCAGTCCTTGGGGTGACTAGCACATTGGTGAGTTCTGGGCCCAGCCCAAACAAGTCTTTGCAACAGACGTTAGCAGAGTTTGTATTGTGGAAAGGTACAAGGCACCCGCCTGTCGGAGCTCCGATGCTGTAGGTGCCATGCAGCTGCATTGAGAGGGAGCATTTCCTAGCCAAAGGGCTTATAATCCAAATAGACCAAGACAGAGATTCTGGCCCACGTCATGTTTCTCTATGTTCTGTGCAGGCCACACGTGTCACAGAAAACCTGAAGAATGATTTAGACCCAGGGTGGCCAAACTTATGGAAGTCAAAAGCCATACAAGTTGATTATTAAACCTTCAAGAGCCACACTGAGGCATATAGCCATATACTTTTACCTACTACATTGATATGCTGACATTCTTCCATTAGCCACACTTGTTCATTCAAGAGCCACATGCGGCTCACGAGCCACAGTTTGGACACTCCTGATTTAGAGCGTTGTAGTACAGCTATTTCTTATCGTAGAATCATAGAATCCTAGGGTTGGAAGGGACCTCATAGGTCATCTAGTCCAGCAGGACCACTCCCACTAAACCATCCCAGTCATGGTTTTGTCCAGCCGGGCCTTAAACACCTCCAAAGATGGAGATTTCACCACCTCCCTCGGCAGCTCATTCCAAGACTTCACCACTCGCCTAGTAAAAAAGTTTTTTCTAATATCCAGCCTCGACCTCCCTAACCGCAACTTGAGACCATTGCTCCTCGTTCTGTCCTCTGTTATTACCAAGAACAGTCGAGCTCCATCTTCCTTAGAGCATCCCTTCAAGTAGTTGAAGGTTGCTATCAAATCCCCCCTCAATCTTCTCTTCTGCAGACTAAATAAGCCTAATGCTTTCAGTCTTTCTTCATAGGGCTTGTGCTCCAGCCCTTTAATCATTTTGGTTGCCCTCCTCTGAACTCTCTCTAGCATGTCCCTGTCCTTTTTGTAGTGGGGAGCCCAAAACTGAACACAGTATTCTAGATGTGGCCTCACTGGTGCAGAATAGAGGGGAATGATCACATCCCTTGATCTGCTGGTAATACTTCTTTTGATGCAGCCCAGTATGCCATTGGCCTTTTTGGCAGCAAGAGCACACTGCTGACTCATATCCAGCTTCACATCCACCATGACCCCCAGGTCCTTTTCTACACTGCTGCTACTTAGCTGAATGTTTCCCAGCCTGTAGCGGTGCATGGGGTTTTTTCATCCCACGTGCAGGATTTTACACTTGTCCTTATTGAACCTCATAAGATTTCTATTGGCCCACTGTTCCAATTTATCTAGGTCTCCCTGAATCCTGTCCTTGCCCTCTAACGTGTCTACTGGTCCCCCCAGCTTGGTGTCATCCGCAAACTTACTGAGAATGCAGTCTATTCCATCATCCAGATCATTGATGAAAATGTTGAACAGAACCGACCCCTGGGGCACCCCACTCGTGACTGGCTGCCAGCTAGACATGGAACCATTGATTCCTACACGCTGAAACCATTGATTTAGCCAGTTTTCTAACCACCTTACAGTCCACCTATCCAACCCATACTTCCTTAATTTGCCAATGAGAATGCTGTGGGAAACTGTATCAAAGGCCTTGCTAAAATCAAGGTATATCACATCAACGGTTCTTCCTGCATCCAGAAAACCAGTCATCTGATCACAGAAGGAGATGTCCCTCTGCTTCAAAAGTCAGGCTCCAGAGGCTACGTCTACACAGCAAAGCAAGGTAGCAAGTCTTAGAGCCTGAGTCAACTGACTTGATCTCACTGGGCTTACACTGTAGGACTCAAAATAGCAGTGAAGACATTCAGGCTGGAGCTGAAACCTGAGGAGGAGCAAGGGTCTCAGATCCTGGTGTCCAGCTTGAAGCCAAACATCTACCTTGCTATTTTTAGCCCTCAGGTGTGAGGCCAGGTCAGTTGACCTGAGCTCTGAGTGTCTTTCCTGTGTAAACAGAGCCTGGGTTATCACAACTTCCCACACATAGCGCACCAGGGAAGAGAATAATGAAAGCTAGTAAATCTCAAACACCCCTAAAACAGTTCTAGATATAAGCAGCCCTGGCTTTACAGCAGGATATCTCCATCCCTTCTGGGTCCCTCCGAGGGGGACTCTGCCCTTCCCAGCAGAAGGGAGCCCCCATGTCCATCCTGCAGGGCCAATGTTAAAGCCAGGGTGCTGTTTACATCTTCAGACGGTGTCCAGGCGGTGGAGCTGAATGTTCTGTTGAGCCTCAGGCAGGGAGAATTTTTGGGATGGGAGGAGAGAAGAGTTTCTACATTTGAGGTGGGAGAAAGAAACATTTCTCTTGTGGGTTGATTTTGTAGATGTTAGATGTGGAGTTGGGGAATGGGCAGAATGCCGGTGAAGACGGTAAGGGGAAGGGATAAGTAAACATACCACATGTGCCATGGGGCAAGGAAAATCCAGGAGTGGGGTTTATCAGCTATCTTGAACAAGTGCCATTTTAGCACCTGTATCACACCGCTACGTATGCTACATATGCCATGTACTCTACACACAATCTACTTAATTTTGGACAGCATTTTCAGGGGGACTACTTTTTGTATCCTTCCACATGTAACATTGAGTATCCATTTGTATTTGCAGGCTAATTAGTCTAGTTTTTTTAGTATCACGACTCAATCCAGAAGCCACTGAAGTCAGTGAGAATTTTCAATGGCAGCAGGGTCTGGGACCTTAGACTGTGTGTTCTGTGACTGGTTTGAATTTGTCCTTTTTCAAATCACTCTATGAATTTGTTTTTTTTTTTAGAGGCCTTTAAAGCCAGGTGCCCAGTTTTTCAGCCATTCACCCATGTAGGTAATAGAAGTTAAAACCCTGCTTTACTGATTTCAGGCAAAACACCCATAACTGAAAGCTATGCTTGAGCAGCCAGGCCGAGATTCTGTGCTTTGCCAGAATTAGCAAATAGCATGAGGGGTCCATTCCATACTTTGCATTTGCAAATAATTGCCTAGGTTTCCTGGTCCCACTGCAGGGTAGAGGCTGGCCTAGATGTCCTCTAGAGGTCCCATCCAGCCCTGCATTTCTGGGATTGTGTGCACACTAAGCAGTGCCTGCAAACGCAGGAGGTTTGCGCAGGGGCAGCTATACTTAAGAAAGAGTTTTGGATTTTTCCCAGCTTGCAAAATGCTGTAGAGTAGACCATGTTTTTAGCCCTGGCTCAGGCTGCTTTTGTTTTCTGAATAGCAAACTGGAGCTGGTACAGTAGCTGGTGTTAATGAGCAATGCATAGCTCTGGCATCTATACATCCAGGCATTTACCTCTGATGGGGTTGAGCCTTCCCGTGCACTTCAAAATTAGCCTGGACAGTGCTGGGGCTCACTCGCCTTCCCAGCACATGTCAAAGGCCACCAGGTTTCCTAATGAGGTCAGTGGAGCCAAGAAGGTAGGGTGTCCATATTTTGGGGGTCTCTTTGACATTAGGCTAAGTTGGACCCTATTCGCTGCTGTATGCATAGATTTTCCACATGGGCCTCCTCCAGGCATGTGCTGCCGGGAGTGTGAGTAATGCCAGTAACAAGGAGATGCTGGGAGCCCAACCTGGGGAGAATTCAGCTCCTCTTTCTCATCTTTGGTGGTTTTGCTCCCAGCTATCGCTTCTTAACAAGAGCTGACCCCCCTGCCCCACATCGTCTCTGATTTTCTAAGGTCTCTCTCTGCTTGGCGCTAACTAACTGCTAATTTCTCCTCCACTTTCTCTCTGCTTGGGGTGACCCTGTCCCAGCTGACAGAGCCCCCCCCCCCCCGCTCTCACCCCATGGACTCTCCCAAATCTTCCTTATGGCTTAGTAGCTAGCACCCTGGCTTACCATGTGCACAATGGCTGGGTCTTGCTGGTTGCTCTGGCCCTTTCCACCCCACATGTACCCATATGGCTCTGGAACAAATCTCCTGGTCACCTTCATGTCCCTGCCTGGGATCAAAGTGGTGTATAACTAACACCAGTGTGATGGTCCTGGAAATGTGACTAGTGCTGATTCAATGAGCCCACATATTACAGAGTAGCATGCAAGTACCTTGTCTCAGCCTGCCCCCTCACCTCAGCGGACAGAGAGGTCTGTGCCTTCCCAATGGGCTGCATCACACCAGCAGCACGTCCCTGGCTTTCTTTTAGTGTCACGAAGCACAGGACAGAGAGCCAGGCACCCCAGCACAAGCACACACCTTTGTGGGTGTTGCACATCCTATGCATTATACTGTGGCAAGCTCAATCGCTCCCTTCTTCCCATCCCGCTTTGCTGTCCCGTCTTTCCCTTTCTCTCACTCCCCTGGTCCTGGCAGGACCCCTGAAGCTTGGAGATCACGGATCACTCCAAGGCCCTTGCAGGTAAAGACTGTTGGATTGCCTGGTTTTTTTGCCCATCAGAGTTTGCTGCCTATTTTTCTTTGTACACACTGCAGGCTCAGTAGCAGCAGCCATGGGGCTGGGGCTGGGGCTGGGGCTGGGGCTAGTAAGGGGAAGTTCAGGACCCAGCCTGGTCTGTTCTTCTCTGAGCTGATAGTGGATGTCCTCCAGCATAGCCCTGGAGGGAAGAACACGGAGGCTGGCCCCAGTCACGCAGCCACAGGGTGAGAGGCCAGCATCTCTCTCACTGGCCTGTGCTGGTCCCACCTGGGTAAGGGGACGCAGCCCAAACCACCAGACTCTGGAAGGGGCAGCCATTGAGTTTCCTAGACCCTCAAGTGAGACAAGGAAGGGGCTGTGGCCATTCACAGTAGGCCATCCTGGCTCTTGGAGGGTCTATACCCAAGCCTCATGGCAGATCCAGCCCTCCCCTCGCCAGGCTGCTGCAGAGCCCAGAGTGCAGCATTCAATAATTGGGCCAATTAACCATTGCAGGCATGGCGGAGCAGCCCTTTGGGGTGGAAAGTCAAACAAGGCCCCAGAGCGCAAGGTGAAGGCCCAGCAGGGAGAGCCCAGGAAGGACAACGCGGGAAAAAGGTTGGGGTTCATCGTAGACCGAGTGAAAGGCGCCCCGCTGGGGGATGGGGTCCTCAGGCTGACCGGTTATCACCAGAAGACAGGGCAGGTAGGTCCCCAACACTAGGGGAGAATTCACTAGCTGCCAGATCCCCACCCCTTTTCCCCTAGAGCCGCTGGTGAAAGCCCCCACCAGGAGCCGATGCTGTTGTGCATGAGGAACAGTGAGTCTGAATATACTGACTGTGCCCCGTCCCGGCCCCTGGACTGACAGGAAGGTGCTGAAGAGAGAGAGAGAGAGACGACTCCCATGTCCTGTGAGCCCCTTCTGGGATGCCCAGCACATCACTGGCTGTAAACCTTCCTAAGGAGAGATGGGCTTTTTTGCCACAGTTGGGCACAGAGCAAGCAGCTGTGCCACATCCATGAGACTCAGAACCCAAGTCCCCCAGTCCCTTGGGCACCAGCCCCATTTCATCCCTGCTATGATCCCCCCACCATTCAGATGGGAGCTGATCACCTGCAGGGAGCTATTGATTAATCAGTCCCTGCAATGGAAACTTCTGTGCGGTCTCAGAACTTTACGCCTGCCTCTTATTGATGGGTTTATGCATCCATCTCTCTGTCTAGGTGATCAGCACCAGGAATGCCGGGCTGACCTGGTACACAACCCCCATCAGCTCCAGCATTAAACACGGCTACTTCATTTTCGGGGAGCAGGAGGTAACTCCCACCCCCCTGAGGGAGTCTTTATGTAGGGTGGGTTTCACAAGACTGCTGAGTCCTTGGCCAGTAGAGGTGTTCTGTGGAGTTGAGAGCGCTGTGTGTGTTTGCTTTTCTCTTTTGTGTTTGTTTTCTGGTTTGGCTTTTTCTTTTCTTTTCTTTTTTCTTTTTTTTTTTCTTCTCAATTTGCAGGGGCTAAGTGGCAGTTAGGATCAGGTGACTCCAATTAGGGGTGGAGCCTTCCTATTGTGGGAGCTATAAAGGCAGCCACCCAAGCAAACTGCAGCACCAGGAGCAGGCAACAGGGCTGTTTGAAGGGAGAAAGGCAGACTTATGGCAGGGATGGAGGTAGCAGCAGAAATCACTCCAACAAGGGCAGCAACAATGAAGATGAGAGAATGTGGAAGCTGTGGGATATACATCATCTTGGAGGGTGTAACCCCAAAGAATTTTGTTTGTATGAAGTGCCACCTCCTAGAGCTGTTGGAGGAGAAAATCTGAGGGTTAGAGATGCAGGTGGCAGCTATGGTTGAGTTTAGAAGGGGTTTGAACAGTTGACAAAGCAAAGGACTGGGGAGGCTGGAGACAAAAACTCAGACCTGCAGATGGAAACAGGAGCAACCACTTCTGAGGCAAGACTGCTAGATGAAGAAAGTGAGCAGTGGAAACACATGACTGTGAGAAGGCGGCAGAGAAAAAGAGCAGCTAGTGAAGGTCAACTAGAGCTCAGTAACAGGTTTGCTGAATTAGCAAATGAAGGAGACCAGCAGGTGAACACAGAAGGTGGGAGTGTGAGGAAGAAGAGGAGAGCAGCTAGTCCCATTCAAAGTGGAGTTGAGCCTCTGGTGATAAATAAGAGCCCAAGGAGCGTTCAGGAGCAGATGCAGAGGATTGTGAACTGCAGCTGTAGACATCATGACTCCCGGACAGAGAGAACTGGGGATAGACTGGAGAAGCACACTGTTTCCAGGAAAAGGCAAGTGTATGTGACTGGGGATGCTCTGCTGAGGAGGACAGACAGGCCTGTAACTAGAAGTGACCCGGAGGACAGGAGGGTGTGCTGCTTGCCTGGAGCTAAGATACACGATGTGGCTCTGAGGCTGAAGAGGATCCTCATGGGAGCAGGAAAGAATCCTCCGATTTTCCTTCATGTGGGTACGAATGATACAGCTAAATTCTCATTGGAACGTATCAAAGGAGACTACGCCAGGCAGGGGAGGACTCTCAAGGAGCTGGCGGCTCAGGTCATCTTTAGCGGGATTCTGCCTGTCCCTAGAGGAGGACAACACAACTCTGAGAAGATTCTGGCAGTTAACAGATGGCTCAGGCAGTGGTGTTACAAGGAGGGCTTTGGGATGTATGGGCACTGGGAGGCGCTCATGGACAGAAGTCTGTTTGCTTGGGATGGACTTCACCTGAGTAGAGAGGGAAACAGACTTCCGGAAGGAGGCTAGCTCAACTGATTAAGAGAACTTTAAACTAAGGACTGTGGGGAGATGGTTGGGAGATACTCGGACAATCTCTACACCTGATGCTAGCATTGAGAGGCAGGAAACTGAATTCAGCAAAGACAAAGGTGGGAGGCTGTATAGATGCTAGAAAGGAGGGAAGCACAAATACTGGTCTGATGGGTGATGCTGGCAGCAGTATAAAAAGGCCATGTCGGGTACAGAATGTGAGCAAAGCCGAGCAGCAAAAGCTAAAATGTTTATATACCAATGCGAGAAGCCTAGGTAATAAAATGGAGGAACTGGAACTACTGGTAGAAGAATTGAAACTGGATATTATAGAGATAACAGAAACATGGTGGAATAGTAGTCATGACTGGTGTATGGGCATTAAAGGCTATGTGCTCTTTAGGAAAGACAGATGCAATGGCAAAGGTGACGGTGTGGCATTGTACATCAATGATGCAATAGAATGGAAAGAAATTCAGAATGATGAAATTAGCAGGACAGAGTCTATCTGGCTCAAAATCACATTGGAGAAGAAAGCTACTAGAGTTTCTCCTGGATTAGTGCTTGGGGTGTGTTACAGACTGCTGGGATCTGATCTGGACATGGATAGAGACCTCTTTAAGGCCTTTAAGGAAGTAAACACTACTGGGAACTGTGTGATTATGGGAGATTTTAACTTCCCAGATATAGACTGGAGGATGTGCGCTAGCAGCAATAAAAGGGCCCAGATTTTCTTGGAGGTGATAGCAGATTAATTTCTCCATCAAGTGGTTTCCAAACCAACGAGAGGAAACGTGATCTTAGATTTGGTATTAGTCAGTAGTGAGGACCTCATAGAGGAATTAGTTGTAGGAGGCAACCTAGGTTCTAGTGATCATGAGCTAATCCAATTTAAACTGACTAGAAGAGTAAACAAAAATAAATCTGTGACCAGAGTCTTTGACTTCAAAAGGGCTAACTTCAAAAAAATTAAGGGAATTAGCTAGGGAAGTGACCTGGACCAAAGAATTCATGGATATGAACATTGAGGATGCTTGGAACTGCTTCAAGACAAAGCTGCAGGAACTATCTGAAGTCTGCTTTCCAAAGAAGAGGAAAAAATTTTCAGGCATGGGTTCTAAACCAAGCTGAATGAATGTACATCTTAAACAGGTGATCAGGAGGAAAGACAAGGCCTATAAGGAGTGGAAGTTGGGAGGGATAGGAAAGGAGGACTACCTTTTAGAGGTCAGAGCACGTAGGGATCAAGTGAGGCAGGCCAAAAGCCAAGCAGACTTAGACCTTGCAAAGGGAATCAAAACCAATAGTAAAAGGTTCTTCAGCCATATAAATAGAAAGAAAGCACAGAAGGAGGAGGTTGGACCACTATACACTGAGGATGGGGTAGAGATCAAGGATAATCTAGGCATGGCTGAATATCTATATAAGTACTTTGCCTCTGTCTTTAATGAGGGTGATGGTGAGATTGGGGACAGAGGTATGGCAGCTAATGGGAATGAAAATGTAGAAGTGGAAATTACCATATCTGAGGTGGAAGCCAAGCTTCAGCTGCTTAATGGAACTAAATCAGGGGGTCCAGGTAATCTTCATCTGAGAATATTGAAGGAACTTGTACATGAAATTGCCAGCCCTTTAGCAAGGATTTTTAAAGTATCAGTGAACACAGGGGTTGTACCTTATGACTGGAGAATTGCTAATGTGGTCCCTATTTTCAAGAAAGGGAGTAAAAGTGATGCAGCTAACTACAGGCCTGTTAGTTTGACCTCAGCAGTATGCAAGGTCTTGGAGAAAATTTTGAAGGAATAGTACTTAAGGACATTGAGGAAAATGGTAACTGTGATAAAATACAACACAGCTTTACAAAAGGTAGATCATGCCTGACCAACCTGATCTCCTTTTTTGAGAAGATAACAGATTTTTTTGGATAAAGGGAATGCAGTGGACCTAATTTACTTAGATTTCAGCAAGGCATTTGATACAGTTCCACACAGGGAATTATTAGTTAAATTGGGAAGGATGGGAATTAATATGAAAATAGAAAGGTGGCTAAAGAACTGGTTACAGGGGAGACTACAGAGGGTCCTAGTGAAAGGTGAACTGTCTAGCTAGAAGGAGGTTACTAGTGGAGTTCCCCAAGGATTGGTCCTGGGACCCATCTCATTCAACCTTTTTGTTACTGACCTTGGCACAAAAAGTGGCAACGTGCTAATTAAGTTTGCAGACGACACCAAGCTGGGAGGTATTGCCAATACAGAGGAGGATCGGGATAGCATACAGAATGATTTGGATGACCTTGTGAAGTGGAGCATTAGAAGTAGGATGAAACTCAACAATGGGAAGTGCAAGGTCATACACTTAGGGACAAATAACAGCAATTTTTCTTATAAGTTGGGAATGCATCAGCTGGAAGTGACGGGGGAGGAGAAGGACCTGGGCGTACTGGTTGATCACAGAATGTCAATGAGTAGCCAATGCGATGTGGCAGTGAAAAAAGCTAATGCAGTCCTGCGGTGCATAAGAAGGGATATTTCCAGTAGAGATAGGGAGGTATTAGTACTGTTATACAAGGCGCTGGTGCGACCTCACTTGGAGTATTGTGTACAGTTCTGGTCACCCATGTTTAAGAAAGATGAAGTCAAACTGGAACAGGTGCAAAGAAGGGCTACAAGGATGATTCATGGAATGGAAAATCTTCCCTATGAGAGGCGACTTAAAGAGCTTGGTTTGTTTAGTCTTCTCAAAAGAAGGCTGAGAGGAGATAAGATTGCTCTTTATAAATACATTAGAGGGATAAATACAAGGGAGGGAGAGGAATTATTTGAATACAGTGCCAATGTGGACACAAGAACAAATAGATACAAACTGTCCGTCAGAAAATGTAGGCTTGAAATTAGACGCAGATTCCTAACCATCAGAGGAGTAAAGTTCTGGAATAGTCTACCAAGGGAAGTGGTGGGGGCCCCCCCCAGACATTTCAGTGGGTGGCAGCAAGGGGCAGAAAGGTCACTTGCAGAGAGTCTGTTAGTGATTGCATGGCATTAGATGCTGCAGTCGTAGGGCTGTGTATGCACCTGCAATAGACAGGCACAGACTCCCAGCCCCTCTTAAGGGAGGCTTCTCTCCCCCAGGTGACTTTCCAGGAGCTGCTGCCCCAGGAGGACATGATCCTGATAGTCCGCTTTTACCACTGGCCCCGTGGAGCAGTGGCCACTGCACCATGGGACCAGGGGCTGGCCGGACAGCAGCTGTCTCTGCTGGAAACTGAGGCATGGTTGGTTGCCTGGGCCATCCTCAGACTGACCAAGCCCGCTGGAGCCGGTAAGTCATCCATTCATATGTGCAACAGGGGCTCAGTTCCCAGTGAGAGACAGAGATGTGAGTGTCTTTATACTGTGTCCTTACAGGTGCGGTGAGGAAAGGAGACCTGGGAGCAGTGATCTGGAACACGGGGACCCACGAGCTGACCCTATATCATGGCCCTGTACCTCCTGCCCATACGTTCTCAGTCCTGGTAAGTCCAGCCCTGTGGCTGGGATGAGGGAAGAGTGAATGGGTGAATCCCACTGGGACAAACAAGACAGGCGGCTGAGGGCACAGCCCTTGCGCTGGCAAAACTCCCATTGACCTGCCTGAGTAAGAACAGCATGAGTGAGCCTTGGCAGCAGTCTATAGGGGGTATATACAGTGTTACCCTATGGGACGTCCTTGGCCAGTACACGCTTTGCACCACCAAACTGGTCATTGCAATGGGAGAGTGCAGTGGGAGCATGGAACTGCTAACCTGGCACTAAAATGATCCCACCTTGATTCCCTGATATTTTTTTTTTTTCCTCCTGATGTAGCTGATCCAAATCCAGGCTCCTTTTCAGGCAGTTCTAAGCACCATTAAGTTAGCACTTCTGTTACTCCAATTTTTCATTCCACCCTGTTCAGGGTTGAAATTTGCCAGGTGATGAGCCTTGGAGGTTTCCAGGGTTTTTCCTGGTTCCTGCTGTGGAAGAAGCACTGTTCTCTGGTGTGAAAACAGATCTATAATGCCTTTTTTGGCTCCAGGACTTCACAGGGCAGGCCCAGGCAGTGCTGCACCCAGCTCTTCTGTGGACATCAGCATAGAGTTGTTTCAATGCCTTGGCTCGCTTCATTGTCTTTTGGAGGATTAGTTACCTGATGAGTTGAAAGAACAGGCCCAATGTGGAAATACGGCCTGGACGTTTATTACTTTATTACATCTTGGACTGGTGTCTCCAGCACTGGTTGAACTTTATGAGCTCCCCATAGTGGATTGCATCATCTTCCCTCATTGGTGGCTGGTTACCATGTAACCTGGATGCAGGAAAGCTCCTGGTCTGATGGGCTGAGTTGGTGTCTGTGCAAATGTACAAACATTTGTGCAGTGTTCTGGCTGAGGTGAAGGGTGTTTCACCCAGGACTGGTTTCTGCCACTTCATGGTGCAACAGGGGCACATCAGGGGCTAAGGGCCTGGCTCAGGGGGTTTGTGGAAGCAGCTAAGGGATGAGTGAGGCTTCCTGTGATGAACAGAGACATCCTGCTCAGCTCACCTTGTTCAGCAGTAGCTCAGACCCCATCTTGCACAGCCAGCATCGCGCCCTGACTGGTGTTGTTCTCCTCCCACCTTGTCTCTCATGCTGCATGGTGCCCTTCTCAGCCTGAGGAGAGGCAGCACAAGAGGCTCAAGCCATACGGCCATGCCAGCGTTAGGTTGCATGTGTTCAATGACAAGAAGCCGGAGCAGCTTTTCCCACCCAACTCGCCGGTCACCCTCAGCCACCCACAGGACTGGCCCCAGGTAAGCACACCCAAGTGCAGGTCCTGGCATCTGTGAGCAGAGCAGGAGGTCTGGGTCCCACCTGCCCACAGAGGGTTCAGGGCAGGGCCAGATCTGAGCGAGAGGCAAGGAGCCATCCCTATTTCAGCAGCATTGCTGGGAAGTTGTTGCTTTAGATGGCTCTCCTGGGGTGAGGTCTGAGAGTCCCGTATCTGGAGCGTGAGGCTGCCACACTACTAGCCCCTGAGTGGGTAAGAGAGAACTGGGCTCTCACAAAATGCAGCCAACCGGAGGTCTTCAGCCCCACTGGCTTCCAGTATGCCTCTGGACCCGGGCTTGCCTGATATTTCCCTGGCACTCAGTGAGAGGCACTTTCAGGGCCAGCAACCCCACAGCATGTAGCAAAAGCTGGACACTCCATCTTGTTGTGAATGGGTCAGCCGCTTACAAATGGGTGGAGTGGACCCTGACATTAGGGAAATGTGGATCAGTACTGGAGTCAGCACGCTCAACCTGAGCAGGGGCATCCCTTTGTACCGACTCCTCTGGGGTCCCTTCTGGGCAGCTGAGGATGGAGCAGGAAGGAGTGAAATGGCCAGTGGAAGTGCCCCAAAGTACTGCCCCGTGTTTCACTTTGTTGTGCCCGTGCCCAGTAGACGTGAGGCATGTTAGTTCACTGAGCTCTGGGCATCTCCACCTGCCATCCCAGAAGCACAGACCCACAGGTTAGGAGGGACCACAAGGGTTGTCTGGTCTCTCACCCGCCAAGATGCAGGATCGTGTCATCGGTCCCTGCCTGAAGAATGGAGGCCACCCCCATGCCCAAGGTGGCTGCTGCCGCTGTGCTGCAATGGGGTCCTGCCCTGTGACATTGTCTTCACAGCCAGCGTTCATCCACCACACCAGAGAGACGCCTGCCTCAGAGCCCTTCTGCGCCACCGACGGCTTCGATCTGTACATCGATGGGGCCCGGTTCCTGCCCGACGCTGTCACCATCAGCAGGGTCACTGGCCGTATCTTTGACTGCAGCTACAACCAGTAAGGAGGAGCAATTCGCTAGCTGTCGGGGAGGAGGGGCAGGGCTTCCTCGTCTCCCTCAGCATGTCAGCCAGAGCTGTGGGGTCCAGCAGGCAATGATGAACCAGCTGCTTTGGACCAGAACCAAGCCAGGAGGTGCAGGTGGGTGAGGAATAGTAAAGAAAATTGTCGGCCCTGCCCAGCATACCTGCAGATCCGCATGTCCCTCTGCCCTGTGTAGACATTAGAGTCTCGCACCATCCTTGCTGTGAATGGCTGCCGTCGCAAACACTGGGTCACGAGGCAGATGCTGCTGGGGACCCCATGGTTTGTGCCAGCTCTGCTCCACCATGCACACATGCTGCTTCCATGGCGCTGAGCCATCGCAGAGAGGCTTGTGTAACCGGTACGAGGGATTTCAGTCCCCAGTACCCAATGGTGGAGCAGGCTTGTATGTCAGGTCCCCGTCAGAGCCCAAAATAACAGTGGACCCAGTTTTCTCTTGGGTTTGTGTTCCATTCCCTTGTCTCCTCCTTTCAGAATCGGGCCAGACATTTCCACCAGCATTGATCTGAACAGCAATATCTTTGAGCCACTCTATAACTACAGTGTGGAGATCTGGACCCCAGCAGTGGCACCTTCTGCAACGCTCTTGTTAAAGGTCTGTGCTGGGGCCTGGCAACGGGGAGACAGAGCTGGAGATGCCAAGTGGGGAGATGACAAGCCACCACTGGGGGCAGGGGGGGCTGCTCTTCCCCTGTGAGCGACAGGGCCCTACTGAGTTTGTTGGTTGATGGATGCAAGGTGCCTCCCCAAGCTAAGTGTCTCGGCTGTGCCTAAATGTAGGGTCTCCCCTAGGGCTCTAATGTGACACCGACCCGCCTTTGATTCTTGCAGCTCTACGCCATAGATAGGTTCAGTTTCGAGCTCTCTGTGATTGGCTGGGCAGCTCTCAATCTCTTTGTGGAGTCTGGGACGCACAGAGCCCCTGCTCCAGATGCCAAGGGGATCCAGGTGAGTCCTCAACCCTTTAGGACAGGGCAATGGGACCTAAGAAGCCCCCCCTGCACTCTGGGGTAGGATCTAGGCAGCTGCCTCCTGAGTTCTGGGGCAGGGCTGGGTGAGGGATCTGAGGAAGCACCATGTACTCTGGGGTAGGGGCATCTGGGTAAGCTGGGTTGTGACTGAAACCAGAAATACCATGACCTCGGGGGCTCACCAGGCAGAGGGCCTGAGCTCAGTGCCTGGCTTAGAACGTGTGTCAGGGGCAACCTGTTTGGCTAGTCTGTGCCCAGCAGCTTCTGGCCAGTTGGGCCAGGAAAACGGCAGGGTGCATCCGTGGGTTCACAGCGTGCTTTCTCCCCCGGAGGAGAAGGGGACAGCTGTTGCTCGTGGTGGAGAGAGAATCAAGAGGCTCCAGTGACCTGTGACTTTTGCTTTGGTTAGGTCTCTCTGAACGATGGTGCCCACCAGCTTCGCTTGTACCACAGTGGGCCTGCCACGGACCAGCCGTTCTCTGTCAGCGCCCTTGCCTCCGCAGGACGGTAAACCCCTCACGCCTGCCTGACTGCCTCCTTCCAGTGCTTCCTCCCTTTATCGGCTTGCTGTGGACTCATCCCTGTGCCTCTCCTGTTCCCACAGGTGTGTCCCATGTGCTACCCTGCTAGTCAGGCTGCTCAAAGCCCCCGTGGACTCCAGCCATCGACCCCTGCAGAGAAGCCTGGTTCCCCAGGCAGACTGGCTCAGGCTTGGCCTCTGCCAGCCCCGCCCCAACTACTCAGATGGGGTCTATTATTCAGGCTCAGCGGTGCCCACTGCGGGGGAGAGCTGCCTCCACAGTGTGATGGGTAACAGGTGAGCTGGTGCATGGGACCTCAACAGAACAAGTGTTTCTCATTTGCACTTAACTGGCCAGATGAATGTAATGTCCCCAAAAGGAGATGAGTGGGGGGGCTGGTGTGTCACCTGTGCACTGCTCTGCCAATGTCCCTCAGTCCCACTCTGCTGCCCCAGGCTCAGCCAAGGCATCTCAGGCCTGATCCACCATTATTTCAGCCAAGACACTGCCCCACACGCTCTCCCCATGGATCTCGTTCTAGAGCTGCATCTCGCTTGCTGGCCCAGATCAGCCCCCCAAGACGGCTCAGCCAGCGCCGCTCATGCCTGACTACAGCCCCCTCTGCAGTTCCAGTCTTGGACCTTTCCAAGCACTGGGTGATAAGAGTCCTTCACCAGCAGCATGGCTGGTTTCAGGCAGCTTCAGCAATGCAGGTGGCTCCTCTCTGGGGCCCGAGTGAGAGGTCTGCTACTGCTTAGAGATGGATGGTGCACTTCCCTCTGCAAGCCTTGCCCAGGTTTATCCCAGCTTCTGTTCAGAGTCATGCCTTTCTTTGCACCTCCCACCCATGCTCAGGTCAGCAGTGCTGGTTCGGGAAGTCGTTCCGCAGCTTGCTGGAAATGAAGGCCCAGCACTGACTACAGATGATGAGATCTCCTCTTGGATCAAAGAGAAACTGAGCAGGACGATGGACAGCAACCCACAGCCTTTCAATCTTACCTATGTCTCTCGATATCTCCCTACGTATGGCATAAAGGTGAATAGCAAATGGCTATTGTGAAATACACAGGCTAGTGTCTGTGTGTGGACCTGCCCTCTTCTGGGTCTAATAAGAAATACCTGGCTGTGTATCATTGGCTTTCTACTGTTGATGGCTAGTGGAGATTCTCCTTTACCATAAAGGCCTGTGTTTTTGATCAGGAAGCTCTATTTCTGCTGTTGCTATGGAGTCCTAGCTGGCCACAGATTTGGTCCAAGAGTAAGTAGCTGTGACTTTTTAGCACCAGCAGCACTGCTAAATGTTTCACAGTGGCAAGCTGGCCATCTACGCTCCCCAGTAACTGCCTGAGTGGAAGGGTTAATGTAGACATTGTGCCATGCAAATGCATTGATTCAGTGCTGCTATGCACTCTCCCATCTGAGTGCTGTCCTGAGTCTGCTACAGCCATAAGCGCTGGTAGACTTGATCCGTGCTGTCTTTTGGCTAAGATGGTGAATCCTGGTGCTGGTTGTTTGGGGCATTAAAGCTCCTGTGGCACTTTATGCACTAGTAGAAGGATAACCCCAAAATTTGAACTCAGGTCCCTGCCTGAATTCCACCCACAGGACCAATCGCAGTTCACAATGTTAAATGATTGGCTCATGATCCTGTGGATGTTGAAATCGGGCTTATAAAGCGACAGGCTGGTGCTGAAGTCAGATTGTCTTGCAGATGATGTATGGCATGTGCTTTTCAGTCAGAGGCTAACTCTCAGGCCCTGACTAAGAAATGACTGTTGCATTGTCAAGAATCCAGCTGGTCTCCTGGCACCAGCAGAGCATGGCAAAGACCCCTGGCCCTGCAATAGGGTCCAGTCCACATTCCTGCTGCATTCGTGTAGATGCCATGTGAAGATGGTAATATTTAGATGAATGCTTCCCACCCCTGGCTTGTGGGATCTGCTGCTTTCAGAGAATTTAAGGTTCTAGTATCAAAAAATGTTTCCATCTCTTGGGATTCAAAGGCAAACCTGAATGTGACTGGAGGCAGGGCAGTGGTTTTGTGGGGCAGTTCTGCCCATTTGCGGTCAGCAACTGGTATTAGACCAGCCACATAGTGTCTCTTGATTCCACCCATCTTTCAGGCCCTGTCCCTGGATGCTGATCGCTTTCCTCTTGATTGTTACAGTTTGCAGTGGATAGTGCCAAAAATCTACCCTGGTCTGGTTTGACTGTGGCTCATTTCTGCTTCAATCCCCCTGGGGCCTTTTATTTTGGACAACCCTGGCTAAAATATGATCGTCCTGTCTTTGTTGAGGAACTTGACCTAGACAGCTACCAGCAGTGGCCTACGTGGCTAGATGGATTCAAGGTAATGTGTTCTGCATGTGCATCTCATACGGTTGGCCTGATCTGAAAAACAATGCATCTGAGATGACTTTAAGCATAGTTGTAATGTAATAGCTTAAATACACATTATGGAATAGTGCAAACCAGTGGCAACATTAAAACCTTGCCTTGATGGAGGTGTTGAAGGGCAACCGACTTAGGTTCCCTGAGCGCAAGGGGCCTAAAAGTAGGGTCTGTGCTCCTGAATTTGCAGCACAGACACACTGAGGCTCAGTGGCCACAGAATCCAGGCCACCTGCTGCTCAAGCCACTGGTCCTTTAGCTCAGGGGGTCTCAAACACATGGCCCCCTAAAGCGATTTCCTGCATCCCACAGCAACAGTAGTGTTACCGATATTTGCGATATTGTTGTATGAAAAAGTTTCAGTGGTGCAGCCCTCGGGCTAACATACTAGTCCTCATGCAGCCCCCTCCTAGTCCTCATGGTGATGTGAGTTTAAGATCCCTGCTTTAGTTATGCATGGAAATGTTTTGTTTTAGTACTGGCAGCTTCTGCCTGTGTCTGTGAAGCAGTATCTAGTTTCTTGATCAGTTTTATTGTTCCAAGGCTAATGTTTTCTCTCCTTCCAGGCCTTCCCTCAGAGGTATTACAATGAGTATTTAGCAGTGATTATCCACCTGTATGAAGTTGTGGTGAACCCTGAATCAAACAGCCCAGGTGAAAAGGCAGCCACCAGACCCATGCAGCAAGGAATTGCGAGCCCAGAGGGCAAACGGCTGCTCTACACTCTGGGGAATGAAGCGTGGGCTGTGCTCCAAGTCTTCTCTAGGGGCTACTGCAACACTGGTGTTTACCAGCTGCCCCTGTACCGGGGGGCTCCCAGCCAGGTACAGATCAGGCCCCCACCAGAGACCCCTGGCTTTCAACTGCAGCTCTCCTCTGTGCCTTTCTGTAGTACCTTTGGGCTGAAAACTACTGGGCAGAGTGAGGGGGGTCTTTTCCAGTCCCCTTGCTAATCAGGGTCCATTATAGCTTGGCATCATCATCTCAACTGCCCACATCTTTAAAGGGAGCAGTATGTATCACACCAGTGCCCATGGACCAACCCAGAGTGGGACCCTCCTCCTTGTGCTGGGCATGGTACAGGCAGAGCACAACAGACCCTGCTGTGAAGTGTTTCCCTTCTGCGGGCAGGATCCCCCTTCACTGGAGCTAAGAGCCAGGCTCCAGCCTGACCCCAGGAGTCTTCACAGCAATTTTTCAGCTGAGAATCCTGAATCAGCCAACCTGGGCCACCTGTGGATTGCTTTAGCCCTGCTAGCCAGCACAGGGCTGTAGCTGCAAAGAGTGTGTTAGTTCCACAGGGCTTTTGAGGGGGGTGCATTTGGAGGAGATCAGCTAAGAGGAGCGAGGTGTGATGTGAGAGGGGCTGATGAAGGGGTCAGAGAGGCCATGTACAACATCGCACTGAGGAGAAAAGTGTGTGTGATGGAGCAACCATCAATTAGGCCAGGGCAGTGGAAGGCTTGTGTCGTAAGGTCGCGCAATGGCCCCTCTTTAGCTGTGCCTAGCCATTGGGTCACCTCTTGTGATGCCGTTGGGGCAACTAGTGGGGGGGGGGGCGGGGAGGAAAATAATACTGCTGGTGCCAGCCTGTCTGCAGCGTATTAGTTCTTAAATGAAGGGTGAGTCTTGCTCATGTTCCTGCAGCCCATTGTGACCGCCCTAGCCCAAGGGAAGTGCGACAGCGTGACGCAGGGGCTGCTCGACAGGCAAGTGGTGAGTAATTTCATCTCTGTGCGATCATGAGCCAAGGCTACAGGGTTGATGCGGGGAAGAAACCTGACGCCTCCTGGCCCAACACACATTATTGGTCAAATGCGTACAAGTGGAAATGGGCAAAGTTGGAGCCTTAACTGTGTTTAAAAAACAAAACAAAACAAAAGAAGTCCTGTTAGCCCTGCAGAACCAATATCACTACACCCAAGCCAACTGGCTTCTTTTCTGCTTCAGGCCTCAGTAGGAGCCTGTAAGAGCCAGATGTACAATCTCATTGGTGTTAGTGTACCAGGCAGCCCGAATCCACCTGTGCCCTGTATGAGGGGGCAGTGTAGCAAAACCTTCTTTAGCCTTGTAAACTGAGCTTGTTAGTCACCCAGCCAGCCCTCACCCTGAATGAAAAGTGGGCCAGAAAGGCTCATGATTGTGGTGGAACGAGCAGCGCCCCCCCCCCCCCCGCCATCTGGTTTGACATTGACGAGGTCGGGGAGAGGGGCTGGCTAAGATATTGCACTGGTTAGCATCTCCTGGCCCCGTTTAAAACTAATTATTTCATCAGCAGCTCAGCACCAGTTGTCTGTTAAACTTGCGTCCTGTGCCTCAATATTGCACTTCATCCAACTGAGGTTCCAGTGCCCAGTCTGTTTGCACGTACAACCCAGATACACATCTGACTCGGTCCAAATACGTCTACACACGTGCCAAAGTTTGATGGCTTTTATGCCATGTTGCTATAGGGCAATATGGTCGGGGGGAGACACTGTATCATGTACAAAGTCCCATGCTGCTGGTGTAGTTTAAAAGGTAATGCCAGGGCCATAATAGAGCTGCTCCATTAAAGGACATGTTTTGCCCAGCTGGCCCCAGGCAGGGCTAATTGCAAGGGGCATGTTCCAATCAGCCCATGGACCAGGCACCACAGCAGCGCAGCACGGCTCTGGGTAATTGCTACACTTTAGCTGGAACAGCCTTCTTAAATGCCTAGGTCCTGTGCATCCAACCCGAGTGGCAAATACCAGGCCTTTGCCTTAGCATTGCTGCTGCCTCATAGCATCACCTACAGCTGTGCAAACAAACTGCTATCCTAGCAGGGCCTAGAGAAGTCTAAGTTGTAATATTTTTCACTTAGTATGCACATACATAATGATCTCCTTTATCAAATTAAATTGGCTTCCCACCCCAGGCTCTGGAGCAGAGCCTAAACTATTAGGCCATCTGTCCAGCTCAACAGTGCAGAGTGTCTAAGTATCACACTTGCAAAGACTGAGTGCTGGGACTCCAGCACCTAGCCTGCAATTCCCATCAATAAGTGTCACAATTATTGGGGTGCAACTTCGTTTGAATTAAGGAGCCTTAATTGTGAGCTAACTTAGTCCCTGTCCACCACACACTTTCACTAGCTCACATTAAGGAATTCCTTAATTCAAACAGGTGAACACTTACTTCAAATTAGTAACACATGCTACTAAGCACTTAGTTCAAACTAAGGGCAGTGTAGCCCAAAAGTAAGGCTTAATTTGCATTAAATAAATTCAAATTAGGACAGTTAGCTCAAATTAACAAAGTGCACTAATTCAACTTAACATTTCACTACTTTGCCTTACTAAAGTTGGGTTTAGTTCAAATTAAGGTTGAACTTGTTAGTTTGACTTTAATTCAAACTAACTTTTGTAGTGTAGACATAGCTATTAATGAGCTCAGCTAGCAGATTGTTATTGTTGAAAAATGCACCTCCGATGGTGGATACTATGGGCTAAGGCATTCCAACATCACCAAGCACTGGGCCAACATGTGCATTCTGCATTTCTCACAGATTCAGCTGGTAACGGGGGCCTCGGTGGTTGTCCGTATAGCAGATGGGCGACGGGAGGAAGAGCTCAGCCTGCACAACAAACAGGTAAGCACCACGCTGCTACAGAGTTGGAGTGCAGTTTGTCCTCCTCTGAATTAAACTGGCGCTGGGCCAGAAGGTTGCCTCTTGATCCTACCTCTGAGCTTCAGGGGGCAGGCCCTCTTTGCATGATTTGTCCAGGAAAACCAAGCTCCATCATGTTGGGGGGCAGATGTTGCACACTAGTTGATGCTTAGCTGCAGTCAGGAAAACAAGTCAGTCACGTGAGGACCAGCTCCTAGCACCAGTCTAATGGTCCAAGCATTAGCTCCTGTAACATGCTGGTATCACTGCTTCCAGCCCCAGTATCTGCAAGAACAAGGCTTGCAGAGTTGCACCAGTCTGGAGCTGCTGTTGGAGTGCAGCAGCAGTGTCATTGAGAGGGAGTTCACAGGGGCTCTCAGCAGTGACATTCACAGTGCAGTGTCTACGCAGCAAGCCATGATTCACCCCCCCCCACTACTTCCACATGGCTGATCACAAGGGAAGAGGCCTGCCCATGGTAGCCCTTATTGCAGGACACTGACCCAACAGCTCTAGGCACTGACAAAAAATGGACTGAAGGGCACTTCCAGCCAGTGTGGCTGAAGTGTATGGGACCTGGGAACTGCACACAAGTGATCTGTAAGGCCCTAGTGCATGAAGATCCAAGTGGCAGTCTAGTTGTCCACCCCCCACACTCAGTAACTAGAAGATAGGATTCAAATTGATTAATAAATCAGGTCTCAAGTTTTTTTGCAGTATTACAATTGGTACTTGACTGGCTGCCATCCCTGCAGTTCTGGGGAGAAGTCTGACAATAAGGAGGGGAGAGGAAAATAGATTAATCTCCTCCATGGACCAGAGCTCTGGAGTGCCTTGCTGTATTCCCTTCAATAATTTAATGTCATCATATAGACACCTGTTGTAGGGACTGAGTTAGTTATAGACTAGGTCCAAAGATGCAGCACTGAGTCTCATTCAGCAAAACAAGGACCTGCAAGCATACATACTATTTTACATATTAACAGTTTAATTTAGTCTTTAGAAGTGGCACAGGATGACTTGTGTGTTTTGCAGACTAAGGTAGCTACCAACCACCAAACCTTGGTTTCCAAGGTCCTACCTTTTTGAGATCCAGCAACACTGAATGGTGGGAAGAGACTAACAAGGCTACACATATCACTACCAGCCCTTATTTCACATTACAGCAGCATTTCTCACCTCCCACTCAGTGGAGCTGTGCTGGTCTGGCCTGTGAAATCTGAATTTAAGGCAGCAAGCCAATTCCTAGTATCAAAAAGGTTGAAAAACACAGCACCTGTTTTAAGGTTGGTTTTTTTTGTTTTGTTTTTTTTTTGGTGTCCCCCCCACTCTCAGCCTTTAATTTTTTAACTTCAGGTTATCAATCAGTCCTCCCTCCCCCTGGAAAGCATAGAGCTTTACAACAAGGAGCCCTGTGGGGCCACGGTTGCAGATCTGATGCTACAGAAAGCAGAAACCCAGCACCTGGTAAGAAAGCTGTTAACCACCCCACCCAGCTTGATTGCCCCCTTAGCCAAGTGAGTGATTTGGTGGATGAGGAAAAGCAGTGGCTGGTAATATACCAGACCTCAGACAACAAACCATGGCCTCATAAGCTGGAGAAATCCAGGCTTGGCAGAAGTTCCATTGCATGGCCGAACAACTGTGAACTAAATAACTTAATGGAAGGATGCTATGTCCATCCTTCACAAGTGGAGTCTTTTGTGTCCAGTGCTGTTTAAAAACTTCATTAATGACATGGGCACAGAGCAATCAAATCTGCAGCCAGCACAAACCTTTTGGCAGCAGTGATGTGCAAGCATATTAGGGATACAGTTGAAATTCAAAGGATTCTTAAATTGAACTGGGCTATAGGCAAAAACAGGTAAGAAAAACCAAATTCAGATACAGCACAAGGGAGAACTGGCTTTGCAGGATCAGGGAGTTGTGGTAGACCACCACTGCAATGCAAGTCATCCCCCCACTGCTGATGCCAAAAAACCCAACCCCCCCCCACAGAAGTGGAGTAGGTGGATGACAGGTGATCTGCAGATTTCAAACTCTCAAGACCCAGTTAAAAAAAAAAAAAATTATGCTCACAACCCAGCAGTTACATCTTTGAGCAATGCACTCATCTTTTGGCAGTGGCAGCAAGGGATGCTGTGACCCTGTACTGGGTCCTGACCTAAGTTTGACAAACTGTTGAGATTAAAATCTCAGCAGAAATTTAGCTGCAAGAACAGGGGGGCGGGGGGGGGGGGGAGAAGAGAACTGGCTCTAGAACATTGTAGAAGCTCCCTCAGTGGAGCTCTTCAAAGATGCTGGACATCTGCCTTTGAGAGGTTAGGCAGCTATCCTGCACCTTGGTAGGGACCAAACTAGGGATATTCATGGCCCCCTTTGAATCCTAGGGCACCCCTGCCTGACAAACCCATACCTGCACTCGAGTTAGTAACACAGTATTCTCTTACATACAGAATGGAAACTGATTCCCATCTCCCACACCCACTCACAGGGTGTTCCTGGAGTTTCCCAACTTTTACAAGATGTGTCTTAAATGTTTACATTGTTAAGGCTCTAAGGCAGCATTTCCCAATGTGTGTTCCATGGAAGACTGGTGTGTTATGAAGAAACGTCACTATTTTTCCTTCCAACTCTTAGATCAACTTTGAGCGATGTGTGCAGCAATTCTTCCTTATAACCACCACCCACTCCCCCACCATTTATGCAGTCAGTACATTCCAAGCCCTAAAAGTAGCCAATGGCCAAATTAGTCTGGGAAAGACTGCTATAAGGGGTGAATAAAAACGTACATGATCTATTAAAATCTACAACACATTTGGTGCCAGGAGCTCCTGGAGCAAGTTTGTTGAAGTGCAAGTCAATGTAGCCCCTTCAGCAAGTAAAAAGTTTGATTGGTTAGTTCATTCAAAGTTAAACAAAAATCAACCAACTGAAAAAAATCAGGAAGTTTTTTCTTCTAGTCAGTGAATAAAAAAAGCTAGGTAGAATGATCTGAGATTACATAACCAAAAACAAAATCAGCTCACCTCACCATGTTACATTTCATACTTCCTTTGTTTAATAAAATCAGTTTAATGTAAAAAACAGAAGAACTTGTATATCAAGCACAGTTAAGGAATTTTTATTTAACTAATAAAAATAGCATTTCAGAATGTTATTTCCATACACTTAATTTGCATTTCAATCCAAGAAAGAAATGCATCATTCACTATTTTTTAACATCAGAATTGAAGTTGGTTTTTCCTCCTAGCCCTTCTTCTGGGGAGGAGCCAAACTATAGAGGCATCCTATGAGATTTTTTTTCCTTCCCCTCCTGTATCTAGATGGGCACCTGCAACTTCTTAGATTTTGGTAACAGAATTACTGCCTCAGCTTTCTGCTTGTTTCAGGCCCGGCTGTTAATTCTAGATCAACTCTAGCACGCCAGAAGATGCTACAGCTGACTTTCCAAATCAGCTACCTAAACAAGACAACCTCAAGATGCCCTTCTGTGCTATAGCCATGGGTCACTACATCCTGTTCCCTGCAGTCTCCAAGTAGGTCAATGACAGTTTCTGCAGACACTGGCTGAGCATTAGGCTCCTTGGGACACTCTGTTCACACCACTGTAGAGATGAGCATGGGCTCATCCAACCAGGGGTCAACAACGCCTGGCACATGTGTACCTATTTACAGCAGGCTCCCAGCCCTGGGGTGCCCCAATGGGACCCAAGAACTTCTCATGCTGTGGCCCCCATTCCCAGCTGAGGGACAAGGTCAGCAGGGAAAAAGAGCCTCCGTGCATGGCTCCTGTCCCCTGCTGGCCTCACCTCCAGCAGCTGCAGCTGTTTGGGAGGACGAGGCTAGTGCAGGTTGTGGACCCTGATCCACACTGTCATACCAGCACAGCTAGGATTAGCATCAGGAGCGCGGTTCACCCATATTGAGAGAAACCTGGAACAGTTGCTTACAATCTTTATTGAAGTCATACAAAAGTTGCCAAAGTGAAAAAATACACTATATACAAAACCCCTCTCCGTGGGAGGAGAGGAATGGTCCATATTAAAGACCCATCATACTTTAGTTTCCACTGCAGCCCCTGTGTCCACATGTGGCCTTTTCTCTGTCTGAAAGAGAGAGATGTGTTTTGTTAAGAGCTAGGATTACGTGTTCTACATCAGTTAATTCATGCACCAGCAAGGACATTTTTGATAGCTCAGCAAACCACATTAACTGGTTACCCCCACTTTGCTGATAGTTACAGAAACCAAGCGGTGCTCTAGAATACAAGAGACAGTTTCGTTGCCCAATTGCCCTTTGATTTAAGTATGAGGTGGCCTAAAAATCCATTACGCATTAATACTCTGAGAACTAGAGAAATGCATGTTTTAGCTCAGCTGTAATTTAATTTAATCATGCTGAACTCCAGTGCACCTCCCAAGTAGGCCCTACTTTCCAAATGAGGGAGAGGGCCAGACATGCACTGTGCTGAGCTGGGCAAATTCCCCAGCACCTTCTCAGGAGTGGTAGGAAGAAGCCCAGGAGGCAATAAAGGGTTACATCTACCAGTACAAAAGCTAGGCCTAAAACAGAGAAGGAAACAAACACTGCACAAACTCCTAACAACTGCCCACCTCCTCTTCCATTTTTTCAGCAACCTCATTTCCACTGGGGGACGCATCACCACCACCATTGACAGCCGATTCTGGTTTAGATTTCTTAGCTTCAGCGTCTCCCTGTTGAGTTTCTTCCTCTGGTTTCCTCTGAAGACAAAATTGTTTAGTCTTCACTATGTACATCTTTAAACTTAAAGACTTAAAAATTCCTATTTAAATGTCATCATGCAGTAGCTACTCGACCCCTGGTTACTGGGGTCACACCAGCTAGTCAGGAGAGAGATTCATCTGAAATCTAAGCTTTCCACATAAAAAGGAGTACAGTTACAATACCACCTTGTCTACACAGAACCTTCATTTTTGCCATCCTCAGTTATGAGCTGGCAAGAAGGATCCTATTTCTATACTGCATCAATACTCTTTAATGCTGCCTTTAAGTACTTATCACATTAAATCTAAGCTTCAGAGCTGACAGACATTTCGAACGTGCTCCAAGTTAGAATGAAAGATGTTGGCATGATGAAATGCAGATTGCCATGATGAGCTGTAACTGCACAGAAAATATACAAATGAAGTTCCATTTAAGTTAGGAAAATACTGATGAGAAACCACCCTCTGCACTAGATTCCCTTAAAGTTACCCATATTTCATCATGCTGGAAGTCAGATTTTACTGATATTAACACTATATCATATTTAGACTGGCTTTGGTTCCTTAGTTTTAACTCCAATCTCCATTTCCACTTGGAAATAAGGGAACCCAACTCAGTCTGGTTGTTTGCCCTTATCTCTGGCCTGCCTTGCTTCTCGCAGGGCCTCAGCACAGCCATGTCTGCAGGACCCACACAATTCAGCTCTGAAGTTAAACCAGTGCGGATCAGGTGGGGTGCTCTACAGCATAAAAGGAACCGTCAAAAGCCACTCTCCAGGAAGCTGGATGGGTCCCAGACTGATTGGCCCCCAGTGGAAAGAAGTTTCATTCAGTGTTTTTTTTTTTGTTTGTTTGTTTTAAAATGAGCATTCTGTGTGTCATGGGACAGTTAAACACTTTGTTTAGCCAAGAAATCAAACTACAAGCCAGTGGTAGCTTTATATTAATTTCTTCAGCTGTGTATCTGGACATACCTTTTTTCTGACAAGATGGGAGATGTCTGTCACACACTGGGATGCTCCATCAGCTGGCTTTCTTACTGGGATCTGTTACAAAAAAATCAAGGTTGTAACAAAAGTGACACCGAACACTAAAGCCATGCATTAAACTAGTATTTAAATGCTTGTCTAAACTCAAGATTGGTGTTTCACTTACTGTGGAAACGGAGCAGCTTTCGTCACTCTGTGTAAAACTGGAGGTAGCTCCTCCAACCTAAGATGAAAGAAATTAAGTCAGCCGAGCACCTGCTTCTAGTGCTATTTTTGAGCACCATGAGATTTTACAGTACAAATCCATGGCTCCTGTCTTGAAGATCTTTCACAAACTGAAAAGTCATTTGGAACAAGAAAAAGAGCAATGTCAAGTGTCTTCTGTGTCAGGCCACTCAGAAGGGCTGGCTGCACCACACAACTATTCAGGAGGTGCACAACCATCTGATGCTGAACCAGATTTAAGACACTCAAACCAGGTTCTACTACAGCAATCCAGGAATTGCTACACTTTGTCTATGGCATCCAGCCAACAAAATTTAATCCCTGCCAAAAAGGCATTGCCCTTATAGTTAATTTATTACAGAACAAGCAGCTGGCATGCGAGGTCACTTTCTCTTCTAGCCCCTTCATTGAGAACTAGCTGATTGTCTAATAAGTAGCCGCCTTATCAAGAGGGGAAAGAGGGTGACGACTTGTGAATCTGTTTCTCTTTTCTCTCAAAGAAAGAGGAAAGCAAGCCATAATCCATTCTGAATTATTTAACAATTACTGGTCCTGAGGTAAGGCATCTCCAGACAGTAATTCTGGACCACAACTAGTGGCAACTGAAAAGCCTGCAGGGGCCCTTCTGCTCTCCTCAAGCTGTACCATGAGTTAATGCCAACTTACTAGAAAAATAACTAAACAAAAAGCTAACCAGAGTTGCTTTCAAAGCCAATTCGGCTACTCTTGCACTCTTTTGAGACTCCTTTGAATCCTCTATCTTCTCCTTAATTTCAGGCAGTAGTCCCTGTAGTTCTTCAATCTCCTTCTCATCTTCAGTGGAGCCTCCTTCCGCTGCCTTTACTCGTTCAGTCAGCATCACTAGAGGAAGAGAGGTGCAAGTTGTTAGTTTATTGAAGTTTAAACCAACAAGGCAGCAGCAAAAGCACTTGAGCAACTCTGCCATCAGAGACCATCCAGAGAACTATGGGAGTATTGTGCTCCCACATTACTAACGCCTCAGCTCAATCACAGTAACTGTCCTGATAGAGAACCTGCTATACCAGTAGGAATGTTCCTTACTTTTCGTACCCAATGTAGCATGCATGTTCGAATCCAGGTTTTCTATGGCAGCTACCCAGCTCGCTAGCTGGCGTTTTCACTTACCCAGTCTCTTGTCGATGACATCAACTGATTTACTGAACTGCATGACTGCTTCATCAAACTGGCTATTGTAGTGGTAGGCCAGTGCCAGCTGGTAGTGCGATTCTGCTAGTAGGCGGTCGTGAGCCTCGAGGTATTTCTGCTGTAAGGCGAGGCATGCCTGAAACTCTTCTATAGCCTGGGCGTAGTTTTCTACGAACAGAAGAGCCATAAACCTTTATGAACACGACCAAAATGCATTAATGTAAACAAACCTCAAGTCACTGGACCATCTCTCCATCTAGTAAAACAAGCAAGGAGTCCCGTGGCACCCTAGCGTACACAACAGACTGCTCCGAGATTGTACAACCTGGCAGCAGCTGCCTCCATGAGTGACACCAAGCAGTAGAGGCAAGCAACTTGTTAGTTGGTTGTGTAGCGTTACACTTGCCAAATGCCTCCTCTCCCCACCCCCCATTTTAGCAGTGATTTAGACAGCTGTTTTTAAAGCATCTTTCCTCCATTGCACACAAGCGCAGGAAGCGCACAGGTCAACCAGGGAAAGTGCAACAAAGCAGACCCTGTATTTTTGTTCAGTTGCTTACTCACAATTATAACCCATCTGTTTATTTTACCCACTGCTGCAGACAGGCTATTGGCCAAGACACTAAAACAAAGATGCCTAAAGAATAATTCACCCTTTAACTGCTGTTCTCCTGATATTACAAACGTGGTACACGTACAGCCCTAGTTTTGCAATTCTAACCCACAGAATCCCCCCCACATTCATTTGACAGCCTGAAACCATTTTCTAGCCAACCAGAAAACAAGGACAAAAATGGTGATGAGGAACCACATGGTTTGAAGAAGCAAGGCAGACTTCAGTCTGAAGCTGAAGCCTCAGGACTAAGGAGCTGCTTCATCACCTTTTCCTAGTGAGTGTGTCCAAAGAACACCAAGAAGCCAATGTGATTGTTTTGGAGAGTCTGCCCACTTCTACAACCTAACCGCTTCTGGATCATATTTTTTTCTTTCACTCCGACAGTGGGTTGGTGGATCTGGCTCCTAGCCTACCACTGAAGGATGAAAAAAATCCTCCATCTCCTAGAATTTTGAAGCCACGTTCAACAGCAGGTATTGTATAGAAGCTCATTTCCAAGTCTCAGCACAGCTTCCCCACTTTGGCCAAGCATTTTGTTGGCAGTTTACTGGTTTCTTCCCTTATCTGTCCCAAGATTATTCCAACCCATGAGCACATCCAGCATATGGTTGGAAGTTTCTCTCTCTCCAGCCATCTGGATCACCTCTGACCATGGCAAACAAGACAGAACGAGCATTAGAAAGAAGCGAAGCCGGGTCAACAGTGCAACACTGTGCGTACAATCAGAGCTCAGATAGTTACCGGATTCGATGCTAACTTCTCCTAGCTTTAGGTGAGCTTGAGCAGCATGGAGCTGGGCTTCTTTTGTTTCCTGTCTAAATCAAGAAAACTTTAGTTAGATAGTTGGCTCTAGACACCCTGATTGGAGGCTTCCACCTCTTTATCTGGTGTCCCTCTAATATGCCAACTCCACGGCAGTATCCTGCATGTTTCCTTCTTTTTCTCTAGCAGGCATAGACCAAGTCTTGTGAAGTTTTACCTTTTATAGATTACTTTGGCCAACTCCAGCATATCCCAGGCCAGCTCCAGATTTCCAACTTCATCCTCTTCACTCCCCTGAAAAGACTAGAATTATAGTCTCATTTTATTTTAAAAATTAAGACTTCTCAGTGAAGCAACATAGCAAAATGCTACCCATCAAGAATTTAAGGTTTAAAGTCATCAAATTGTTTAGTTTGTCACTGCATCAGATATTGTCCCAGCTGATGCAGCAGTTTTCAAACTGAGACTCAAGATACAGGTTCTTGATTTCAGACTCTGTTTAGGACTACAATCTTAGTTTATCTCCAGTCATCATTTGGATACTCGGGAAAACCTTTGTCAACACTCCCTTGGGACTCTACTCAAGAGTAAGATAGTATTAAAGCAAGCACCAGGAATGAGAAGATAAAGAGAAAGCTCAATACAGTTGTTAAATCAAGGTAATCTGCAAGATGCAAACAACAATACCCATACAACCAAGTCAAGAGAGGCCACTTAAACCAGTTGCACAGAAGCCTGGGCAGGTATGATCTGTGTTAAACCAGAGAATCTCAGCCATTTTGTGCACAGGAGGACCCATTTGTAAATTCCTATGTCCTGTCAGAGATACCACTACATCCCCCCTGAGGTACCCCAGAGTCTATGCTGGCCCCAACTCTCATGGGGATTCATCTGGCAGGGAACTCACAGCTAACCATTCCAGATGTGAAAAAATAGGGAAAGCCACCAACTGAGGGCAGGGTGGGAAGCAAACCAAGACATCCCTGAAGAGAGAAAAAAGCCGCCACCACCACCCACCTACACACCTCTCCTGGCCCATGAGGAGCCCAGAATCAAAAAAAGGAGGGGGCACACCACCCCACCCAGCGTTATTGGAGAACACAACATCAACAGCTCCTCCTCAACCTGTTCTGCAAGGCTGGCTGGGCTTTGCTCCTCACTCTAGGCCGTCAGTCCCGCTCAGGTTTGCTCTGGCTCCCACCACTGGGACAGAGTCAAAAACAGGATGATGTCTCAATCCAGCATACCAAGGGACACCATCCATCCAGGGTGAAGGACTGATCCCACCCAGCTTCTTGACACTGATGCATTCTGGCAACCCAATTTTGACTTTTGACCCTTGAGTTGAGAAATGAGCAGGTCCTTCAAATCAAAGCACTGGTGTGCTGAATTGCTACAGCACCTACATTCAAATTCTGCAATATCCACATCAAATCGCAGGAGAATCAGATGCCCCCACCCCCAGGGAGCTAGTGATTATGCCTATCCCTGTGCTGATAGGCTCAACTGCCCAGACAAGGCCTTGACAATGAACAGCCAGAATTTTTTAAGTCTTTCCCAGATCTGTCAATCCACCTTCCCTGAAACGATTAGATGGAGGGTGTGGAAGTACAGAAGGGGATGTAAGCCTTTAACAGATCAGTGAAAATCAAATGGGCTTTACAAGATGTGTATCGGGAATGGTCAAGCTGAGGTATGTTCATTTTGAGAAGACTCACGCTGGCTCCCAGAGTGCAGTTACTGGTTCAGAGATTTCAGATATCAGAAAAAGTAACAGCACAAGATGCCACTTGGCAGATGTGTTAGTCAGACAAGGCCCTGACAGTAGAGCAGGACCGGGGTGCCACGTATCACCTTGGCGGAGCATTACTACATACATGAAGGTAGTCTGAATACCCAAGCTACCAAAAATATACCCAACACTGAAGAGCCTGCAAAGGTGTCAGGATTACCAGAATGTGACAACAACCCAGGGTCAGGACCTATGTTCCCTCTAAGCTGTGCGCATGCGCGCAGGCTGTGAAGCTCATGCACACAAACAAAATTAAGCATGCACAAACAATTTCAACAGTGCTAATATTTTTGTGCTACTTGAAGAAGGCTGTTTCAAATAAGGTTTTGTACTTTATAAAATCATTTCCATCATCATATCAAAATAAAATTAGGATATTATTATTTGCATCATATACACTTGCTTCATTGCCCTCACAAGTTTGACCACACTCACTGGAGTGCGCACAAATTTGGATACTGGTTCTGAAAATTTGCACAAAAGAAATTTTTTGCGCACACAGACTATGAAAAGTTAAAGGGAACACCGGTCAGGACTAGAACTTTTCTTTGCCTGGCTCTAACCAACCGCATTCAGTCATAAGCACGATATTCTTGCAAATGAACTGAGTGCTAATGGCACTCTTCATCACCTTGTCTTCAACTGTCGAGTCATTTTCTTTATCGTCTTCAGTTTTGTCATTTTCTTTATCCTCCTCATCTGATCCTTCTGCTTCTGCAAGGCAAGTTTGGGGGGCAGAATAACTTAATGATATTTGATATATACACAACTGATTTATTTCACTTCGCTCAGCTGTTCAGAGGTTTGAGATAAGGTCCTCCCTCTTTCTCCTGGTGAATAACCGTGTGCAACTTTAGAAAAATTAAAAGGGACATTTTAGCCTCTGTTTGCACTACCCACCTTGCTGAAAACAATTATTATAGTCTACAGTCGCAAATTAACATTAAGTGTCAGACTTAGCAGCATCTAGAATGGACGTTTATTTAGGGCTAAATTCTGCTATATTCCATCAGAGTTCTAAGTCAAGTCAATGAAGTTGCAGACAGACACCCAGTGGGAACCTGGCCAGTGACTGCCACTGCATCCTACAAGTCTCAAATGTTTTCAGCAAGATAGCAGCACACATGGGGTCAGAAATAGTGCCTAAAATTCAGGTGCAATGTATTAGGATTTCAGACAATTGGATTTTAATCAGACAACTTGCTATTTTGTAGTACCAGTTCAGCTTGTGAATGTTTGGGGCAGTAAAGTGCTTTTAATTTTAGCATTACATAATTTATCCTACCTAAGGAAAGCCCCTCAGCATTTGTATTTGGACACAAGCCATCTGACACTTAAAGAAGCAGGCACGTGAATTGGTCACTTTCTACTTTTCTTGGGGAAGCCAGTGACTTTTGGCAGAAAGAACACAGGTATGGTCTAAGCAACGGACTGGAGACTAGCATGGGAAGTTAACTGTGGCAACTGCCATCGCTGAATCTGGCTCTGGTTACTTTATTGACAATGGAGTAATGGTTGCAAAAACAGGTCAAGTCTTCATGTATGAGAAGTAATTAGTAACAATGCAACAAAAATGCTGGGTGGTTAACCTCCTAATGAGACTTTTAGATAATCTGAAGTCACCACTGCAAACTTGACTAAACCTTGAGGCTAGAGGACAAGGCCTTATTAAACCAAAGACGTGCTTGTGACAATAAGCACACCCACAATAAAAAATGGATACTTCAGCATTTTTTCCCCCCCGTCATTTAGGGACAAGAGTTGAGAACTATTTTTTTCATGGGTACAGCCTGAGATTGAGGCAAGAACAATACACTCTGTGGGATCTACCTGCATAAGACAGTTACTGAAGATACTCTATGGTGTGGCTACATTAAATCCTTTACGACTGGTACAAACAATTCCCTTAACTTTGTCTTGTTAGAGTAGTTTAGCAGCTATAATAAAGCAGGGAAGCAGAATGACAGGAAGAGCTATGTAGGAGAAAACCTGTACTAGCCAGCCCCATTTACAGTGGAATTTAAGGCCTATCAAATACTAAATTTAAAGTTTCACAATAAAATTCATTAAGATTCCACAGAGGAACTGCAATTCTCAATGCAAGGAGTGTGCTATTAGACGCATCAACTCTCTAGATTCTACTTTACTGCCTCACAGCCTAGAACTGGAGGTTAGGACCAGAGGCAATTTGTGGTTCAATTATTTGACAGTTAGTGCAGTAAACCCGGATGCATGCAGGTGGCCATCCATTCAGTATTCTCTACCAGCCTAGTCATTGCTTTCCACACATTACAGTTGAAGCTAGCCACAGCCCCCAGAATGATAGCCACATAAAGCATTTGCTTGGCAGTTAGTTAAGCATTAGACAAAAACTCTTCACTGATCCTCAAAACTTTGAGCCCAGTTTCTTGGAGGGTTTTATATCCAAGTGCCCCTTCTATTAGCCTATGGCAAACAGAAAATTCTGAATGGAAAAGTAACTTTTACCCCTTGGTTAGCAAGTCAAATCCATCAAGTAATCCACCCACGAGTACTTCTCCTATCCCTGTTACCTTCACCCTCTTCCATCAGGTCATCTTTCTCCTCTTCTCCTTTTTCTACCTTAGCACCATCTCCCTCTTCCATCACGTCATCTCTCTCTTTTTCTGCCTTTGCAGAAACTTCAATTTTTTCTTCACTTTGTATTTTATTAACTGGCTCTTTGCCCTCTGCATTTCCAGTTGCAAAGATTGTTTCTTCTGAGGCCAGGGCCTCTTTTGGCTTGTTTGGCATCTCTTGCGTGGCTTCCACGGCCTTCTCTTCTGTAGGTACCTCTATCTGCTCCGCCGCAGCTTCTGCCACTGCCTCCCCTTCCACAGCTTGTTCTGCCTGTTTTTCTGCCTCTGTCTCCTTCTCCACAGCTACTGCCGCCTGCTCTCCCCGGACTGCCTCCTTTTCTACAGCCTCCGCCTCTTGCTTGTCCGAAGCTGCCATCACCTGCTCTTCTGAAGCAGCTTTCTTCTCCACAGTCACCTCTGCCTGCTCTTCTGCCACTGCCCTCTCCTGCATATCTGCCTCTACCTGCTCTTCCACCTTCAATTTAAGCTTTGTCTCTGTCACAGCAACTTCTTCCTCCTCTCTACTTTTTCCTTCTGTTTCCACATCTTCTTTTTCTGTTCCCTTCCCAGCATCAGACAGTTCTGGAGACACTTCTGCAGATTTTTTGGATTCTTCCTTTTCCCCCATGGCGTTATATACCTGCTCTCTCAACTCCTCCCTTGCTTCTTCTACATGGTTAAGGAAGATGAAGCATAAACATTTCTTCGAGTTTAGTGATAAAAGCATTAATGAAAAAAACCACCCTCAGACCCTCCAGTGTGTGTACAGCATATGCTCCTAAACTTGGTTCCTTCTGAAATCTAAAGAAGCTGGGTCCCAACCAACAAAACCGCTTATGCTAGGTAAACATGTCTGGGTGACACTATGGTCCTGCAAGTGACCACACAAGCTATATACAGTTTAGCATTTTTAGTCACAGCTGAGCAAGAGATGCCAAGTATGTCTAGATGGGTAAAAGACACCTTGTGCAATTATCCTCTGCAATGTACCACAATGTAGAAACAGCCCTTGAACTTTTATAGGGAGGACAGTGTGTCTGACCAGAATAAACTCTCCCCTTTACGACCAACCTGAGTGAATGAAACCACATGCCCATGTACTTCTGCAAGTATACAAAGCAGTCCTAGCTGGCTGAAAAGCTTAGCGCAGGAAAGGAAGTTTGAGTGCAATGCTTAATGGCTGAGAAATTTTATGAATGCCTGACTCAAAGCTAGCGTGAAAGAAGAGCTTCTTGCAAAATAGAAGTCTTTAGCTAAGACTCGTTCACCTGCTAAAAGTTTTGGTACAGGGCTTCAGATCATCTAGGGCAGCAAAGTAAAGTATCCAGGTCCAACATTTACACAAGACAACACAGCTTGGCATCTCTGGCATGTTAGACAGCTCTACATACCATCTATGTTATCAGCATTTTCTACCATTGAATCATCTTCTGTTTTTTCTCCTTCCTCTTCTTCCACATGAACTCCTTCCAAGGCGTTTCCCAGCACACCATTCTCCATTCTAGAAAGTGAGAAACATGTCAGCTGCAAACAAGCACCAGGCAATACCTCTGGAGCACAAAGGAACATATCACATGACTGCTCTGCCAAGCACCAGATCTGAGCTGTAGCTGGCAGAAGAGCTCTTGTAGTATACCCATGTTCTTGCCCGCAAAAGCCTACTATTCAAGGTCAGGGTCTTGATTTCAACAGGGACCAAGAATCATGCCATACCTGCATGGCGAGACACACCATGGTGATGGTCTAAAGATATTTAAACAGACTGATGTTCAGTTACCCCCATTAATTATCCTAAAGTCCTAGGTACAGTCAGTTCCCTTTTGCCTGCCCCTCTTCTAGATTGAGGAGAAATACCAAGCTCACACATTCTAATATCCCTCCCTTACCTGTAAGGTAGCTACCCCCATCTGAATTTTTTTTTGCAAGACGCCATTACGTTTATCCAAAAGGCTCCATACTAAAGTTTTCAGTTGCCACAATCAAAAGAATTTCCCCATCTCATATACCCTTACACAGTAATTAAATCATCTTAAAATGTCAAAACACAGAAACAGGAGTACTACATATTCAGATGACTGACAAGCCAGCTAGAGTGCCTTTGGTAGCATACCTTGCCAACTCCAGGAGAGATTTTCCATAATAAAAAAAAGCTTCTGCACACTCATCTGCTGTCTCGCCATATTTTTTACCCCTACAAAGATAGGTCAAGTTAACAGAGTATTCGTATCATGTTTTTAAACACCTTTACATTACCAGATATGCAACATTTAAATTTTTTGTGGATGAGAAACGCAATTTCCACTTTATCACTTCTCATGCAACTTCCACCCTTAAACAAATGGTGGTTAACCGTCCTGCGATAACTAGAACAGGTTCTACTGAAAGTTCTGGCTGCTCAGAGCACCTGATAATGAATTTTCTAGACTAAGTGCTCTTTCCTTTAGAAACTAAGCAACTTACCTCTGCTTTGCAGATTATGGCTCTCTAGCAGTTAGATTAATATTTACATTGCATTATATTACTTATTTTCCAGTATAAGGGCAAGTTTGGTTTCTTAATACAGTGATTTTGAGGCACTGTTGGTGAGGTACTGTTGGTGACTACTCCAAAATCTAAGCAACACTTCCATAAATCTACATAGACAGACAGTATTCAAGTTTCATTTTTCCAAGTAATTCTATCCAGATATCTGCAATTCATCTACAAACATAGCTTGTTCTGCCAGAGCCAAGTACCTACCTTTTCCTGAAATGCATTAAGCTGACATGCCCAAAACTAAAATCCAAGTTAAAAAAGCAATTTGTTCAACTACTTACAGTATTCTGGCAGCTTCCTGGAATGCATTAACAGCTGCTGGAATATTTCCTAATACCAAGTGTTTCTGTCCTAAGCCCAATAGCTTCTTGGCTTCTCCATCGACATCCACACTGTAAAGTTAGAAAACACAAGAGTGAGCTCCCATTATGTAAATTCTCCAATTTCAAGCATCTGATGAAGTGGGATTTTCTCTCAAGAAAGATCATGTGATAAATAAATTTGTTATTCTTTAAGAGTGCCACAGGACTTCTTGTTTGTTTTGCTGAACTAGACTAAACATGGCTACCCCTTTGGAACAGGGCGAGTTAGTCACCGTATAGCTGAAAGAACATCTACACAAGTGTAGAAGCTGAAAGATGTTTCTAGTCCCCTTCTCTAAGAACACACTGCCATTTCCCAGAATGTTTAAATCCAGCCTTCACAATCTTCCCAGCAAGAATCAAATGTCAACCAGCAATAGACAAAGATAGAGAGAGAGCTGCGAAACAGTTACCCCCAAGCATTACTGTGGGGAGAACTTGCACCTGCACCAGCACTAACAGGACAAAGTTTTTTTCCATTTCTTAGATTAGAATAACTTTACCCATTAACTGCGAATCAAAAAGACTTCAGCACAGTACCCAAATTTCAGTCTTTAAGTTAGAGGTCTGCATGCATATTATATATATATATATATGCAAACAAACACATACACACTCTCCAATATAAGAAGAGTTGCTGATATTGAAAATGCAACAGAAAAAACTAAGTCCTGCAGAAAAAAGGGAACAGTTCCTGAAGACAGGAAGCCCAGCTGTGTAAAGCGAAATGTTGGCCTATCATCTCTCATGATAAATGCTCACATTTGTCATGCACCCATAGCTGGTGCAAACCTGAACTACAGCTACCGGTAGATGGAACCAGAAAGCGTTAGTGAGATATTTCTCTGAAATAAGGACTTACCGTAAGCAGTGTTAGCCAAAAGAAGAGGAATAGAAGAGCAGCCCTGAACTATGATCTCTTGTACAGCAACATATGCTGTCTATGACTTAATGCTGAGCACTAAGCATGTCAGATTTTAATCAGTAAGAGGCAAGATCTATTATCTTAATTGTTTTTTTTGTTTGCCTACTTCACAAAAAGCCCTTACCTGTCAGTTTTGTCTGCAGAAGTGGAGGGAGCAGCTGATTCCTCTTCCATTCTACAACAGATTTCAACAAGCAATTAGAATGGATTTGTACAGCCGTACATGGTGTTACCAAACAGCGATGAAGCAACTCACTACAAGGTCACACTTCCAGAATCAAAAATGAGAGATCTAGTGTGCCATTTCAGACTTTGACGGTACAGAAGAGGTGTCTGCAAGACTGTCTACATTATGGACCAGAAATAAGCTGACAAAGTTTTTGATCATCCCTATTTTTAAAACAAAAGTAGTCTTGGACTGCTGACTAGCTCACCCATTAATGAACACCTCCTGTCCCGCTCAATCAACTGTACATCCATGTCAACTATAGCCACTGTTTTCATGGGGAATGAGTACATTTTAATTGAACCTAATTTAAGGTATACATGTAGTTAGAAATAGGAAGTCAACATCAAGCACGTTGTAAGCTGTAACCCATGGATCAGGGCCCCGGAGTTGGGAGACGTCTCATACAGTGCTTATCTAAAAGTTAAACACAAGCACCAAGCTTCTCCATGCATCTTGTTTTTCGTATGCAGTCAAGTGCCTCTCTCACCTGGAAAGCTGACTTCCACTCCTAAACTATGTGAATTACAACAATACAAGTTGTGCCTAGGTATTTTAAAAATGCTTTTCACTTAAACAGTTTGAGGTTTGTGTCAGAAGAACTTAATATGACAATTATCCCTAAAAGGCAGCACAGTATTTAGGATAGCAGCCCATCTCCTACCTCAGTCTCTGGAAAGGTCTCACTGGGGCCTTATGTGGTGAAATAAAGATGGGATTAAAAAATATGCCCTTTGCCACAAGCCATCACCCAGCAGGGCCCATGGAGTTGAGGTCTATAGCAGGATTATGTCCTAAAGAGGAAGGACAGCACTTTGAGGGGGAGTTTGCGAGCAGGACGTGGGGCTTTCTATCAAATTCAATTAGGCTAAGCTAAGCACCTTGTCTTTCCTTAGGCCTCTGTGCACAACACTGCACCTGTTTATATTTAACTACTGGTGCAATTTAAGACCAGGCTAAAGCCCTGCAGTTTTGTGGCTTGACACTCACAGCTTTCAAACAAAGGCAGAGCATCCAAACAGAGCTGCACCAGAACAATTTGATTTTAGGAAACCAATTCAGATCAATCTGTACAAGTGCGTGTGTGAACAACCCTTTTGCTGATGCATCTGCTATCCAGATATTTAAATAGCTCTCATCTTCATAAACAAACAAGGAGCCCCCTGGCACTTTTAAAGACCAACAGATTTATTTAGTGCAAGAGCTTTCACGGGAGAAAAATCCCACTTTGGCAGATGCCTTGAAGGTACAAAAGCTCATGTGACAAGCCAGTGGGTTGGGTTTTAATGCCCCAGGACTGTTTGTTTGCCTGAAGTAGACTGACACGGCCGCCCCTCTGGGACTCTTCACCGCAGCATGGCCTTCCCGAACGCACGCTGGGTCAGCGCACAGGAAGGACGCGTTATCCCCATTTCACAGATGGGGAACGGGACCGTGGCTAAGTTCACCAGACGTCAGGCAACAGGAGGCGACAGCCCCATCCGCCAGGCATTTAAAAAAAAACACATAATTTTGCCCGGCTTTTTGCTCACAATACGCTGGAGCGCCCCAAAGACCCTATTTGTAGAGGGGAAGAGTTCCAGGGGCCCCTAAAACCAGGAGGAGGGGTCACATTAAGGCTGATTTCCTCCACGCCCCCCCGCCAGGCTGGGGCACCTGGGACCCCCCCCCACGAGGGACAGGGTGGGGCGGGGGAGGGGCGTGTTTGGGGTGCGAGGAGACCCAGCCCAGCTCCCTGCAGGCCCCCACCCCCGGCGCGGGATTTTCTGGCGCGATGAATAATTTGCGCGTCGTTAAACCAGGCCGAGCCCCGCCCCCCGGGGCGGCTCACGACCGGGGGGGGGGGTCCCCAGGCCCGGCGCCCCAGAGCCGAGCCCCCGGCCCGGCCCGGCAGACGTGACCCCGCCGCGGCTGACTGACAGGACGGCGGGGCCGAGGGGGGGACCCCCGGCGCCCCACACCCAGGCAGGGCCCCGGCCTCGCGCCCCCTGTGGCGCCGCCCCCCCCCCCGCGGAGACAATGGGCCCTTCCCGCCTCGCGCCCCCTTTGGCGCCAAATCCCCCCGGCGGCCGCTGAGAGGCGGCAGGGCGGTCACGTGAGGCGCCTGGCCCCGCCCCGCTCCCCGCGGCAGTTTTGCTTTGTCGGGCTCGGCCGCCCCCAGCAAACATGGCGGAGGCCGGGGGCCGGTCACGTGGGGCCCCCCGGGGGTTCGAACGCCCCCGCCCCTCCCCCCACAGCGCCCCGCGGACGTGGGAGGGGAGCGGCCGACACTCGGCGCGCGAGGCGCTGCCCAACCGCCGCCCTCAACCGCCGCGCACGGGCCCCCGCGGCGCGACCCCCGAGCCCCGCCACCGGCCGCGCCCCGACGTGCGGAGCGGGCCCGGCCTCCCCCGGCCGACGAGCCTCCGCGCGCGCCGCCCTACCTCGCTGGGGCGCCTGGAGCGGGCTCGGCGCGCGCGGCTGCGGCCTCCATGACACCTGGCGGGGGCGACGGCGGCAGAGTGCAGCCCCCCGGCCCTCCAGCTGCCTATATACCCCGAGGACACGCCCCGCACCCTCCTCGCGGCGCGCGCGCGGCCGGCGGACTGCCGCTCCCAGCCTGCCCCGCGCCCGCCGAGCGCCGCTCCCCTCCGAACCCGTGGCGGCGCGGCCTGCTGGGAAATGGAGTCCGCGCGGCGCGGCGCCGCCTGGGAAAGGTAGTCGGGGGCGGCCGCACGGCTCGCTGGGAAATGGAGTTCCGCCCGCCGCTGGGGACGCGGCCGCGGGGCAGGCTGGGAGGTGTAGTCGGAGCGGGTGGAGGGCGCTAGTGGCCGCCGCCATCTTGCCTCCGGCCCCTAAACGGGCCCTGGGGGAACCCGGCGCGCTTTAAAGGGGCCTGGGCTCCCCGCCAGCCACGTGGGCCCCAGGGGAAGTGTGGAGGGCTCCCAGCCCCCACCCCCCCAAATTGGGTCCTTCAGCCAGCTCAGGTCACCCATCTTAAAGGCTGTGTCTACCTACCCTCAAAAGGTTAACTCTGATTAAATTAATTCAAACTAACACCAATCAGAGCTAACTAGTTAATTCCAATTAGCATGGGCGCATTAGGAAAAGAAATTCAAAGCACCCTGTGAGTGGAGAGGACTTGCTAGTTCAAATTGGGAGAGGGGCACCAAGGGAGGTGTGGCAAGCTGCCCCCATCCAACAGATAGAAAAAGGAGAGCCCTGGGAAGGAGGAGGGATTAATGGTTAGTTTGAATTAACCTGGCTACCTTGGGTTAATTTGCACTAAAAAGGTCACATTAACTGTTACTGGAAAGTTAGATGAGGTTTTATAACTTATAAGTAAGCTTTCATTAATTTGCACTAAGGCATTCCCTAGTTTGAGTTAATGAAAGCCAATGAAGCTGTGCATTAATTTAATTCAAATTAATCCTCATTAATTTGAATTAAATTTTAAATGTAGACATACCAAAACAAAGCAGAAGAGCTGGGCAACAGGGTGAGAGGAGATGGGGAGTTCTGAGGTGCAGGGGGACAATTAGAGGCATAGGGATATGTGTATTAAAGGAAATGTGATGCAGGTAGATAAAATAGGGAAGGTGAGTAGGACAAACCCGTAATTACTCTTTGCCATAGTCCAAGAACAAGTGCATATTTCATTACATTTAAGTTTGTTTCTTTTCAGTCTGACACAAAGGGAAAAATGCACAAACAGTCCATAATTACCATGTGGAACTCAGTGCCCCAAGATATAATCTATGTTAACAACTTAGTACAATTCAAAAAAAACAAAAACAAAAAACAAAACAAAAACCCAAGAACATTCACAGATATTTATCAGTCAATATAAATGTTCCTACTTCAGGATATATACTAACTTCTCATGAATGTAGGTAAGGAAGAAATTTGACTACAGGCTGTCTGTTCTATAGTTATCTAACATGGTGTTTCTTTTCACGGAAGCACCTGGAACTTGTTACAGCCCTAGCTTTTTAAAAATACTTAATAGGGTTCCTGACATCTGCAATTTTTTTCTACATATCAGTCAAGTCATAAGCACTGAGCAAAGTCTTTGCTAAGAACATACAATTAAAAAAAAAAGTGGAAAGAATGCATGTAGCTAAAGTTATATTCCTTGCAAAGATGTTAGTATTCAAAGAATGTATATAGAGTGCTTTCAACTATCAGAATATCTGCAAAGAGAAGACCACAAAAATTGATACTTTAATAGTGAGCATTGAGAACACATGCTAATCGTTATCTATGTTTTATTAACCTAAAACAGATGCTTGAATCAAGACAACACAAAACCAGAATAGTAGCATGTCTTCACCCTCAACTTCTGCAATTCTGTGCCAAAGGAAATTGCCTGTCTGGTTTCTTAGAAAGCAGTTACATTAATTCAGGCAAGCATTATTTAAATTTGTACCTAGATTGCATTGTGGAACATGTTACTAAATGATATTGAAAACTCTCCATCACTTGCAGTTCAAATCAAGATTTGAAATCTTTCAAAGAAATGTGTTCTAATTTAACCACACACTCTTAGGCTCTACATAGAAATCACTGGATGAAACTGTAATGGCCTGTTTTATAGAGAAACTCAGCCTACATAATCACAATGTTCCCTTCTGGCCTAAAGATTTTCTGAATTTGCATAACACCAAAATAATTTATTAGTGTATTACCAATAATATTTTTATAAATAGAATCACTTTCACTTTGGGTTTTGTCTGTTTATTAGTATGGGGGGGAGGGGGAAAAAATGAAGTTACTTTTCACCTACTGCCAACTGATTGTTTTCCTTACACTAATAAATCAAAAACCTTGCCTGTGACTGTGTCTGAGTGGCAGTCTCAAAACTTCAAACAGCTCTTTAAGTTTGACAGCTCGGTCCCAGATGTCCTGTTATAATACCCTGTCTCCAGTGGGACAAATTCCCTGCCTGTAAAATGGGGTTAAACTAAAAAGATGTTAAATGACTGCACCATGGCTTAAGAAGGGATCTGTGTCAGATGGTACTAGTATAAAGTAATCCTTTTACTCTTGAGTCTCAGGCTTACTTCATAAGACTATGCTGCTCTTTACAGACAATAATTAAGGGATAAAATCTAAATAATGGATTATTAGTTCCTAAGGGTCCTGTTCACCGTGACTGTACCCTTTTAAAGAAGTTCTGTAACTAAACAGGGACACCACTGCTTGGCCTGGCTAGGGGAAGGGTAGGTGCAAAGGTTAGAAGGCAAGCAGGCATGGGAGCCAGAAAGGAAGAAATAGAATTATCAGCCCAAAACAAAACATCGGAGGGAGGCAGACTTCTGGGGATGGTCTTAAAAGGAAGAACCTTGGTCAGCTACAGGAGAAGCTACAGAGGGTGAAAAGTTCAGCAGGCCTTTCCTGGGGAATAGGGAGGAATTGTCTGGAGAAGGGAGAGTTGACAAGAGGGAAAGAAATGAAAACAAGACAGAGCAGTGACCATATCATGTTTTGCCAAAAGATGCTGCTTTAGGAGGGGGTGGACTTTTGGAGTAGGTGGTAGGCCTTCAGGATAGAAACTGTCTACCAGGCAAAGCAGATAATGGATGAAGGGGGAGCAGGGTGTGAGAGAAAGGCATGGAGCAGAAGTGACTTTACCCAAGGTCATGCTGGACTAGAGGACGGTGACAAGGCCGCAAATAGAGCACAGCACTTTTGATTCCTAATCTAGATTAGACCATGCTGGCTACTCACTAAAGAAGCTGGAAAGGACCTTGTATCAGGCTCTAGTGCCTCTGTTATAGTTAGGAACTAATCCAGTATTCTCCCAAAAATTGAATTGGACAGCTGGTGCCGAGGCAGGGATGGGGAAGCGAGAAGCAAAGTTTCCAGAAAAGCTCCTTCAGAAGCGGTTGAGGTGGGAAGCTTTCATGACAGGAGGACACCCACAACTTTCGTTAGCTTTGAAAATAACTGAACACCCAGTAGGAATGGGATGAATTAGAGCCATGCTTCAGCTGGTGCATTTGTTTCTCCATGACAGGCAAATGAAGCTAGGTAAGGAAGACTGATTTTACAGGCCCCTGACTAGCCCCAAAGGGATAAAAAGATAATTATATAGACTAAACCTCCTGTTAGTCAATCAATTCTATTCAAATTCATGCTTTCTGGCATTAGTGCAATGGATTCCTTATCCGAATCCATACATCTTTCATGATATAGATTCCCTCGCCCCTCCACATTCCTCAGCAGTAAGTTCTGATGGGGGTATTACAATATGTAGAGAAGAGAATGCACTATACGTAATAAGACTATGATATCGGAAAACCCAGAGAAGCCTATTTGGAACATCAGATTTTATTTGGAAAGATTTTTGATAAACAATAGCAAAAACTGCTTTGGGAACGAGTGCACAGAGTCCTAGTGTAACACCCAATGTACTACAGTTAATAGGGGTCATTGAAGGGATAAAGTGGGTGTCCAGCATCTCTTGCTACTAGTTTTCCATCCACCTGTGAAACAAAAACAAAAACAAAAAAAAAGTCTGAGTCAGAAAGATGAAAATCCAGGTCTTTCTCCAAATGAAAAACTGAACCATGCAGAATCTGTTTTCCTTTACATCCTAGTCTGAAGCAAGGGTATCTTTAGCAGTCAGCGCTCCTCCTTCTCCCCAAGGCATAATATTACTAGAAAATCTTCACTTTCCAAGATAGTTCTCTGTAGCCTGCAGCAAAAATCACTTTCCAGTAGCTAGGGCTTGAGGAATTGAATTAAGAATAATTAGGGCTTCTAACTTGCAACATTTATCTAATAATTGCCATAATATGTGCACTTTTCAAAGCACTTAAAATATTAACTCTTGGTGTACCAGTCAACACTCCGGGGAGATACCATAGAGAAATGTGTGGCTGTGCCAATTTTACAGATAAAAATGGCTCAAGTGGATCAGACCAGTGGTCTATGAACCCCAGTACCTGTCTTCTGGCAGTGCCCAATGCCACAGGCTTCAGAAAGAATGACTAGTACAGGTCATCATCAAGTGATCCATCCCACATCTCCCATTCCCACTTTCTGGCAATCAGAGGCTAGGGACACTCAGAGAATCATTTTACATCCCTGCCCATCAGGGCTAATAGCCATTGATGGCCCTAGCCTCCATACATTTATCTAGTTCTCCTGTGATAGTCTCAGTCTTCCCAACATCCTCTACTAAAGAGTTTCACAAGTTGAGCATTGCATGAAGAAATACTTCTTGTTTGTTTAAAACCTACTGCCTATTTCATTTGGTGACCCCGAGTTCCTGTGTTATGAAGAGTAAATAACACTTCCTTATTTACTTCCTCCACGCCAGGCATGATTTTATAGATCTCTGTCATATCCCCCCTTAGTCATCTCTTTTCCAAATGGAAAAGATCCACTCTTATTAACCTCTCCTCATATGGAATCTGTTCCATACCCCCAAATAATTTTAGTTGCTCTTTTCTGTTCCTTTTCCAATTCCAATATATCTTTGTTTTTTTCTTAGATGGGGCACCTAGATCTGCACTGAGTAGTCAAGATGTGGGTGTACCATGGATTTAGAACCAAAGAAGCAATACTATTTTTTCTGCCTTATCTATCTCTTTCCTAGATATTGCCTGCACTGGTACCATGTTGCATGAGATGGATACATTGAGGCAAAGAAGTTAAATAACTTGCTTAATGTCATACAGTGAGGCAGTGGCAGAGCTGGTTAAAAAACTCAGGAATCCTACCTCCTACTTTCTTAGTCTGGCCACTAAACCCACAGTGGGAAATCCTGGTTCCATTGAAGTCAATGGCAAAACTCCCATTTGGCTTTTGTGGGAGCAGGATTTCATCCATATTCTCTAATTGCGGACATGTTTGTGAGCAGGAAGCATTTCAGCAGGGCACAAGAAAGCTTCCATAAGGAGAAGATGCACTGTTCAAGGTGCCAAGCTCCTGCCAGTCAACTAAAGTGTCCTGTGAAGCTGATAACTAGTCATGTTCATCTGATGTTAGATAAAGATGGATTAGGATTGCAGCAAGAAAGAAATCTAAGCAGTTCTTTAAGATATCTACTAGAAAATTTTCCAGCTACTCTTCTGGAACCAACAACTGGGATCCCTAATGAACTATTTAAACAGTAAAACAAACAAGGAGTCAGCCCTGTGGCACTTTTAAAGATTAACAATTTACTGTCATTTGTTCTTCACCTGGGCCACTAGAGGGCTCTAGAAACCAGAGGCCAGCACTGGAGAGATGTTAGTATTTTACAGGGGATTAATTCTCACATTTCATTGACAACAGTGCATTATGAACACATAAAAGTGTGACTGTCTTCTCAGTCAGATCCTCTTAACTCTCCATGTACAAAGCAATCACGGGATCTTTGTGCTGTGTGTTTTTCCTATCTCCTTGAGAAAATGATTCTCTTTGGACATGGAAGTGAGCTACTGTCAGCTACTCCTCCGCACTTTCCAGAATTCACAGTCTCCACTCATCCCTCTCCTCTCCTCCACAGGCCCCTTTCTCCAACCTGCTCTGTGTAAGACAGAACTTCTAGCAGGTAAAGATGCTTGTTAGCAGTGCACACTGTATGGATCCCAAACCCTGGGTATCTGGGGCTGCAGGTGCTCACTAGGGGACCACTGCCTGAGCAGCCAGAGGGCACAAGAGGCTGGTATGGACTGACTTAGGAGTGAGCAGTCACCTGGCAAAGCGGGGTGAATCGGGGTTCAGGTTCTAGCACAGAGTTCCAACATCTTCTACTTTCTTTGTACAATTGCCTGGCTTCACAAAAAACACACGGTGGAAACATCCCCTTCCCAGTTGCTGTTTCTCAAGGGGTTTTTGCAGGGAAGCATCTGCCTTGTATTGGTATTGGAAAGGATGTTAAAGAGCAGTAGTTACCAAATGCCCTTTCCGCGGGCACTTTGAAATAAAAGTCTAGTACGTCCCAAACCAACAGTAGCTGCTTGTTCAATGTCACAGATCACTGCGCAAGCTAAAGAGTGGTCAGTCATACCTTCCTGCTTTGGGGACTTCTACAGCTCTGCCTAAATGTGTATTTTTGTCATTGATTTGTTTTTGGGAAGCATTGACTTGACACTGGAAACCCAGTTATGTCTCCACACCCCCCTCCCAGGCGCTGATATTTGCCTTTGGGAGGGGGGTGAATTTGACCACTTATTTAAATGCCTAAATATGGATTTAAAAGCCAAACTTTTGACTTTTTTTTTTTAGATTGCCCTTATTCCATATATCCAATTAGTCATTGCAGTTTCATGCTTATGTGATAAAGCAAAAAAAACCTATGTCCCACCTTAAGTGCTCACTTGCTATGGTTCTAGCATGATAAAAAGTTAAGATGAGATACATGAGATTTCAAGAAAGGAACTTTATTTTTAAATGAGTGGTATTTGGAGATCACAAAACACTAGTTAAAACCACAGAAGAGGCAGATGGAGGATGCCACTCAGATAGATTCATATTTTAAGTTCTTCCCATCTCTTTTTTCCCGGTTTCAAGTAGTCTCTTTGAAGCCCAGCTGCACAGCATTTAGATAAATAAGCTGGCACTTTGAACTACTATCTTTTGTCTCTATATCTGCTCAGCAAATCACCATGGGGCTGATTGTTTTTTCCATACAACAAAGACAGCTGAATTGTTCCTGCTATCAGGCACCTATTTTTGGCATGTTTTGTGATTGATCATCCAGCAGCTCTGCCAGCAGCATAAACAGCACAACTAAAAAAGACCACACTGTCAGCAACAGGTGTGCCTGCAAACCCTGCATGTGCACAAACAGCCATTGGTCCAGGAAAGGGGAAGTTTCATGCGTGCATGTGGTTTTAATAGCACCGCCACAGTTGAAAATCTTGGGCCCCCAGGCCCAATAATCACCGCACTGACACATTATAAAACTGTAACATGGTCTTTTGATGTCAGGCAAGTATACACTGTGTGCACGTGTAAGTCATGCCTGCCTGCTGTGGCCTCTGTCCCCCTCCCAGAGGTACCTAGACCAGTGGTTTCCAAACCACAGGTTGAGACCCAGTACTGAGTTGCAGAGCCTCAAGTACTGAGTCATGGTGCTCCCTGCTGCCACCGCCAAAAGACTCAAATGTATTGCTCAGAGATGTAATTGTTGGGTCACTGGCATAAATGATTTTTTTCAATGGGGTCCTCAGAAAAAACATTTGAAAACCACTGACCTAGACCACTTATATTGAGAAGTCTGCTACAGCCTTGAGCTGAGAGCCATGTGGCTTTTTGGTCAAACTGTAGAGGTGCATGCACTTAGGTTCAGAGATCACAAGTTCACCCTGACTGTTGACAGCCAGGATCTGTCAATCTGCCCAAACTGGGGGAAAAGGCAGAGGGAATGGGATTCAAGCTGTTCTCCCCAAGTTTTCAGAAGAGTCAAGGGAAAAAAACAATGTTAATGCAGCCTGCACCGGAGAAAGGCTGACTTAAGGAACTCCTTGGGGCAGCCAGACACTGGAGTGTCCCTGGCAGCATGCGGCAGGGGCAGTCTAGATGTTGGTTTGGCATTTAAGCACTCAGACTGGCTCTGTGAAACTCAGCAGGGTCAGCTGGACTCCATTTTGTCACAATCTTGAACTCTCATAAAGAGACAGACTTTGCCAAGATCACCATTTTCAAAAACAACTTTCAGGCAGAGCTGCCAGATATGAACCACTGTGAATTCACGGGAGGGTGTCCGGACATGACTGACAGCTTCCAAATTGGCACAAGGACCTCCTGTATCTGCTTGCTCTATTCAGACACAGATGTCACCACAAAAATCTCACATGGTTAGGTACACCAGAACACATGGGCCCACCTGACTTATGTGCATAGTTTCCATTTTTTGGTCCACATGGCTGGCAAGGAAGAGCATCTTAGTGGCTGCATTTTGAATGGGCTAGAGTGGACAAAGCGGGTATGTCTACACTGGAGGCTTAAGCAACTCCATGGCCACATTTGGAGTGCATTAAGTTGACTTAATAACTCTCACCCTTAAAGTCAACTTTAAGGGTTAAGTCAATTTTATTAAGTCGACTTACAGCAGGAGAGCCACTTAAGTCAGCTTTGTAAAGTTGACAAACAAATGAGGCCTCTCTAAGTCAACTTAATAAAGTCAACTTTAAGGCAACCTTATTAAATAGACTCACTTGAGCCCATTAGTGTAGACGCAGCCAATGGCTGCAAGGGAGGAGGAAGCTGCAGGTGATGACAAGGATCTGGAGGAGCATTTCGGCAATAGTGTGAGTCTGTCTCAAGAGGGGGCAGAGTCAGATGCCGCCCAAGATTTGGCTGTGAGTGACAAAGAGGATGCTGGTGTTATCTGACACAAAACAGGAGCAGAGGAGGGGCTTCAGAGGGAAGAGAGAGAGAGATCAGTTTTGGCCATTTTATGATTAATAGCTGGAGAGGCCACCAGTGGGTGGCACACACAGACTGAAATATGGACTGGCTCAAAAGCAACAGGCCAGAAATGCCACAGGACTCCTTGTCTGTTTTGCTGAATTAGACTCACATGGCTACCCATCTGGAACAAGTGAAAAATGGGAGCTCACCTACCCAAAGGCTATGGAGATTGAAACTGATGGCACTCAAGGACAAAGGCCCATATGATCAAAGAAAAGAGGGTGAGGAAGGAGAAAACAGAAGACAAGAAACAATGAAAGAATGGCAGAGTTAGGTGAACTAGGAAAACAACAGTGCCTAAAGGACATAGAACAAGATTTCTAGGCAGCTCTGATCAATAGTGTGAAAAGCTGAGAGAGTTCAGATTAATTAAGACTGGAAGAGGTCAATAGAGACCTTGCTGAGAGCAGGTTCAGTTAAGTGGAGCAGACAGATCCCTCCAGTCTGACTTCCAAAATCTAAGTAATGGTTGTGGCCATGTGCTCAAGGAGGTCAAAAGTGTAAGGGAGCTGGGTGAAAGGTATTTGTAAGGACAGTGGAGACTACAACATGCTTATATTCTGAAGGGAACAAACCAGAGGAGAAGAGAGCCTCAGGGGGAAGGAGAGAAGGTCAAAAGCCAGGAAGGAATCCAAACAAAGGGTCAGTGAAAGGGCTAGATCTGGAAAGCAAAGGAGAATTATTCGTGTCAGCAGCAAAAGAGAAGAAGGGACTGGTGAGAGGGCAGGAGAGGAAGTGTGGACAATTTCTTCAATAACCCTTCTGTTGGCGTTAGTTGTAGAGAGCAGCATCCTCTTCCTTTTGGCCTTTCTGCACTTTTCAAGTCAGGACTTTGCACAGCATCTTGAGACAAGCTAAAGGTGCTTGAATATATTAGCACAGCCACTAACCAAACCCTCTATTACCCCACATGCCTCATCTGCAATTGCTTCACCACTCTTACGAGAAGTCTGTCTCCAGCTTCATTACCCCAATGAGATGCAATGTTTTGTCCACAGAGCCCTCTGGCAGCGGACGACGAAAGGCAGGATGCCTGCACTTTCTCCCCCCAACCATCCCTCCTAGCCAGAGAAACTTACTGTAATCATTGGGACAATGTATCGCCAGTTTTTATTCAGACTTCCAATGTGATCCATCTCTTCTCCCGTGAGATTAAAGTCAAACACCTAAAACAAACAAATTCAAGCTTGATTCTTGGATTGTGGTGGCCAGCCTCAGTAACCCCCAACCTTGCCTCCCTGTCTTGTTTGCTGTGTAACAATTACAGCCAACCTCATTCCAACCTGATCCAGATCTGACTAACGATGGGGGTGGCTCGCAGATAAGGGAGGTCTACATCTCCATGCCTTAGTGTACCAGGACACAGAATTAAACAGCCACACCTAGCAGCATCAACCTGGGGCCCTGTAATAGTGCCAACACTTGTGCAGATCTGACACAACAAACTGCAGCTGCCTTTTCAGAGTTCTGTATGCACACATGAACATAAAGGAACAACAGACTGGAATAATTCAAGATCTAATTACAGAATGCTTTTGTCTGGACTTTAAAGGAAAAACTCAGTGTAATATTAGAAATGCTAATTACTATATTTAAATCTAAGGAAGGTGAATGATTAAACACCATGTTTGAAACAATATTAGGAAAGAATTAACTATTGTACCAGAAGCTGTAATTCTGACAGCCTCCTGCTGCACAGACTTCATTTCCCCACTGGAAAACACTGGAAATCAGAGCTGAAGGGGAAAAGCTCTACATAGGCCAAATCTTCAAGTTTCGGTTTGGCTTGTACTCAAGCAAAACTCTGACAGGCTAAGAACTGAACCAGGATTTGGTTCTTTATTTTTTATGTTTATTCTAACACTAGATAAAGCAACTTGACACAGATACAGGGCTCAGTCTGGAGGTCTTTACCCTGGACCTGACCCTACAGCTCATGCTCACCTGGTACGATGCTCTTTCATAGGAGCAATCACTCAGAAATAAGTGGGACTGTTCCTGTGAACAGGCTACTCAGTGGGCCAAACTCTCTTCTCAGCCATTCTCAGCCATTCTGTGTCTACATCAGTGGTGTGCTCAAGATTTATACCACCATCACAGACAGGAAAATCTGGCTTAATTCAAGTAAGTGTTGCTGAATTGTGCTGAAGCTTTTGAACTTATCCAGCCTAACTACCAAGAAATATTGTCTGAGTAAAGATCTCAAGATCTGAACCAGCAGACATCCCTCCAAGCAACTGTAGACCCCCGATTGCTAGTGAATTCTAAACTGAAGTGAATTGTCTCCACTGTAGCTCAGGAGAGAGTCTCTGTAAAATGTTGCTGTCAGGTGCAGTAAGCCTGTTCCTGCTGAAGAGTGTAAGCTGAACCGCAGCTTTCTACAGACACACAGAACAATCCCCAGTCACTGAGCTGGAATAATTAGAGAGGCAGCTCTTTCCAAAAACTGCCCCGGAAATACCATTTAAGATGAATTGTTGTTTATTCATCTGTGATAATTTAGCACTGGAGTTTCTCATAAGAAGCATAAAGGATTTTCATGTAAAATCAAGTGGTGGCTGATCAAACCCTTCTGTCAGTTGAAACTTAAATAAGTTTCTTTTCAAAAACTTCTTCCCACCCACCTGTGTGTACCGAGCTGTGTGTAACTGGTGTGTTGGTAATGACTCTCAGGCTGAGCACTCTAGTTTTTTGTTGTGAAGTTACTAAAATATTTTTCCCCTAAGAAAGACATTCTAAAGCATTTGTGTTGCTAATAAAAGGTGCCTTTATGAGTAAGAGCTCTCACCTGGAGATTCTGTAGAATGCGGGCAGGAGTGACGCTCTTAGGAATGGCAACCACCTTACGTTGCACTTGCCATCTGTTACGCAAAGAAGAAAAAGAAAGACCTTATCTTCTCCACATACAGCCCAAAAGAAAACAAAACAAAACCAAAACCAGAAAGTTCTGTTCTAAGCAAACAATTCTGTCACTTGGCAGAGTATGCATTTTACACCTATTTACATCTCACATTTTCAATCATATTCTGGGTACCTTCAGGCTGTGAGTTGGACATGGGTTTATCTTGGAATCCACAAACACCAAAGTTGGACAGGACAGAATGGTCCCAGGACCACCTCAGTGAGGACTGCAGAGGATCAGTTTTGGGGGCAGGGGAGAATCATCAAGCTCAAGACTTATTTCAAGCTAGACTGTCAAACCCTTTAGAAAATTTTGGCCTGAGTAACTTGCATAAGGTCCAGCAGGGATCTCTCAAGTCCCATCCAGTCCCGTCCTCACTCATCCATCTTCTGCTAGCCGACTAACCAACTCTAAGCCACATTTGTGGAGTTATGATTGAAGAAGGGGATGACAAAGGATGAAGCAAACTGCCAATTCCACCTTGCAAGGTGCTGGCCACACCCCAGATGTTTCTGAGCCGTCAGTCTTACCTCCCATTGAGAACTACCATGACTCTTGCAAAGTGCCCAGCATGATACAGAATCAAAACCCTAGACTGGCTTGTGCTACATGAGAAACAGAGGTGAAAATAATGGTTTGCCAAATGGAAGAGAGCTGAACTAGCAGAAAAATATATTTTAGGGCTCCTCATGATTGTATGGTCTGTGAACAGGGAAAAAACCTTCTCAGTCAGAGCCCATTAACTGCGAGCCTCTTGCATCAGTGGGGCCACTGAAGAATATCACCCTTTTTCAGAATCATTCAGTACCGGAGGAGGATTTGAGCAGGTGATTTGCCATATTTTTCAGCCAGTTTTTTGATCCCAGATTCTTCTAGAAGTACGGGTTCATCAGGGTGTTTCCACATTCGATCAGGAGAGCCAAGGGGACTGTACGCTGTTACCACCAGCCCTCGCTTATGACAGTGAGCTATGAGCTCATTCTGAGCAAGGTAGGGATGACATTCCACCTGTTAAAGCAACACACACAGAGAATATTCAGCAAGCAAACCTCAATAAAAAGATCCCATGACGTAAAAGGAGTCTAAGGGCACAAGAACAGAACTAAAGGCGAGTGAAGTTGTTGGGATTCCCAAGATGATAGAAGGAATACGAGGCCACCTTGCAGGTCATGACAAAAGAATTAGTTAGCTATGCAGCCTATGGGGAGGTAGCAGTGGGTGGGATTCCTGCAAGTTACCCTCACCTACCTTACAGTACTGGAATTCTCTGGGCAAGATGTAAACTTGAGTTCAGGCAGACTCAAAAGGCCCAACGACATGTGTCCTGGTACAACATGTAACAGAGGTTTGGATGGTTTGACCAACTGGAAATTTCTTTTTAGCTGAATGGCAAAATTCTTGTCGTAGCCTGACTAACTTCTAGCTCCAGTAAGAACTCCCATCATGCTCCAAAATACATTTCTTGACCACAGCCTGTTTACATAGCACTCTGTATAACGCAATACAGTTGGTCAGGTTTATCCACATTGGGTTAGTGTTGTAAACAGACTTTTGTGGTAATTTTTTCCATATTTTTAGATCAGCTGCCTCCAGTACCATTGATTATCAGGTTACATTGACTTGGAATAGGCAACATTACTGTTCCAAGGCTTCATTCCCATCTCTTAGATGGGGCAAACAGATTGTATTTACCCTTTGAATTGTGGGCTGTGACAGCTGTGTCTTACAGAGTGAGCACAGACTGCTGTTACATAAATGTAACCACAACAGTCCCAGTGACTGGTTTGACATCTGTGTCTGTCGAGGCTCTAACTTTTTTCAGAGGAGGATCTTGCTGCTGTGATCCACGCCTTTGTCACCTCAAGATTAAACTACTGCGATGCACTCTACCAATAAACCATTCAGCGTAATGCGAGTGTGGAATACATCAGCCTGCATGTTAAATGGACGTTGGCTTCATGAATACTTGATGCCAATGCCCATGTTCTGCAGGTCTGCTTCACTGGCATCCAGGGTGAGTTTACAGGTGTTAGTTCTAGACTAAAAGGACCTAAATGGTCTGTGACTCTCTTACCTGAGGGCTGGCCTCTCTCCATAACCTAACCCCAGCAGTTGTGATTAGTGGAAGTGCTTCATTTGAAGCTTCACAAATTAGACCAAGAAATCCTTGCACGCAAACTTTTCTTCTATGAGCTTTACTTGGCAAGACTGGCATAAGAGGCCATAGGACAGGCATAAATGCTTCCCACAGGAGCATAGGGTATGGTGGGGTTACACTGGAGAGGTAAGGGAAAGACATGGGGAGGCATGGTCACTACTGCAAAGCCTTACGAGACAACTGACCAGGACACAAATGAGGGCAGCCCATGGGGCTGTTCCGGCCTGCACCCAGATTGAAACCTGCCCGTGCCCAAGGCACACAAACAGGGTAGGGTAAGCTGACGTCTGCTCCAATGCAGGACTGCTCTTGTCTCTACGGTCATACATCACAAGGCACATTATAGATGCTCATCAAACAATGGTCATGAAAGCTCACTTCACATATGGATATGGATAAAGAATTGCAAACGCTCAATAATGTGCCTTTCCTGCAGAGAACTTGCCCTTTCACACAGAGGTTGCCCTTTCACACAGAACTTGCCCTGTTCCCACTCTCTGGTGTTTTTCTCACCTGTAGTACAGCTGGTTTGACAGACGCCATGCTGAGGATATCGTCAATCTGACGGCTGTTGAAGTTGGACAGTCCAATGGCCTTCACCAGACCTTTCTCCACTAGTTTCTCCATAGCCCTCCACGTCTCCTTGTAGTCAGTGTAATCAAAACGCATCATGCCATCAGGGTTCCTTGGGAAAAGAGTATCTCCTCGTCTACAACAGTAAGAAGACACAGCATAAACACATACAGTATGGAGATTTTTATTACAGTTATTGTCTAGTAAAAGAAACATTCTTTAAGATATTTGTAAAAGTCCAATCCATGCTTTACAAGGTACTGTAAAAGATAAATATACAAATACATCTTTACATTCCAGTGTACTTATTTACACTATGAATATTGTTTTGTCTTTCTTAATCAAAGTAAGTTACTGTGGAAGAGTACACCAAGCTATCTAGCTACAATGCAGTGACTGTATGAAAACATGGCCCTCATAGAACCATAGAGAGCTCATCAAGTCCTGTCCCCTGCTCTCATGGCAGGATCAAGTACCCTCTTAAACCATCCCTGACAGGTGCTTGTTTAACCTGCTCATAACAACTTCCAATGATGGAGATTCCACAACCTGCCTCGGCAACTTATTCCAGCGGTTAATCACCCTGACAGTTAGGAATTTTTTCCTGATGTCCAACCTAAACCTCCCTTGCCATAATTTAAGCCCATTGCTTCTTATCCTATCATCAGTGGTTAAGGAGAACAGTTTTTCTCCCTCCTTCTTATAACAACCTTTTAGGTACTTGAAAACCATTATCATGTCCCCTCTCAATCTCTTATTTTCTAGACTAAACAAACCCAGCTCTTTCAGTCTTCCTTCATAAGTCAAGTGTTCCAGACCTTCAGTCATTCTTGTTTCTCTTCTCTAGACCTTCTCCAATTTGCCCACATCCTTCCTCAACTGTGGTGCCCAGAACTGGACACAATACTTAGTTGAGGCCTAATCAGGGAGGAGTAGAGCAGAAGAATTACTTCTCATGTCTTTCTTTCAATGCTCCTGTTAATATATCCCAGAATGGTGTTTTCTTTTTTTGCAACAGCGTCGTCTCACATTTTTGCAACACCTGTCTCATAATTAGCTTGTGGTCCACTATGACACCCAGATCATTATACACTATTATACAGCAATAGTTCAGACACAGACTTTGACTTTAGAAAATAACTGATTGAAATAGAGAATGTTTGCCCAACTCCACGGTAATGCCTTTACAGGTTTTGAAGATTCCTACAGGATTTTTTAAACTTCCATCTGGCATCAACCTGCCACCGAGGGGAATTTGGTTTAACATTCATCCAGAACACAGCATGTCTAATAGTTCAATATTCCCTCTGCCTGATGCTGTACTGCAGTATCATGTCAGCGGTGGAAAGGAGCTCAGCTGCCAACAGGAGTAGGTCTTACCAACCACACTTTGCTGCTTCTGGGGTAGGTGTATCTCCAATTAGCCGTAACCTGCACAGAATCTGGCTTGCCTAGCAGCACAGCAGTGCATTGTGGGAAGGATACAACTGGAATCTGGGGAATGCAAGATGAAACAGGGCTGCGCATGCTGCACTGCTCATTCTGACTTTGGAGACACACTTCCCTGTGCTCTCCCAATGGAAGGGAAAATGCTGGAGTTGTGAAAATGGCAGGAGTCGGGAGTGAGGGACCAGGAGTGTCAGACTGAGTGGGAAAGTTGTTCCTCATGTCCATGACTAGACTGAGCATCAAAAATAATTTAGAAGACAGACCTATGAAGTGCTGTAGGGGAAAAGCAACATCATGTGTCAAGAGAAATGCTCTTAAAACATGGTTTCACTTCTAGTTTTTTTTGTACTGGGGTGAGTGGATTTGTCCTCAATACCTACAGACACGTGGTTCTAATGGAAAATATCAGTTTTAGTTCCCATTTGAGTACAACTCTTCAGCTCAACTTCCCTGTAGAGTAGGTTTTGTTTTAAATCAGACCATTCAAAGACTAGAACCTTTAACACGTTGCCCCAGCAAGTTACATAAAGGGATAGTTTTTAGGGCTGAAGAGTCTTTTTTCTGAATCACCACAGTGTGGTACCTGTTATCTAGTTCAGGTCATGTGATACTTCTAAAAACCAGGGATGTTTGTCTGAGAACCCCTGGGAAGGCAAGAACTGGCGCCAATCTGACTCTCATAGAAAGCTGGCCAGGTGATGGCATTTCCTGTGTAACTGCCCTGACAGAGGCTCATGCTTTAATTTTCTTCTGATTCAAGAAAGACATCTACAAATATCACTATTTATAAAGTGAGAGACACTGAGAAAACAATACAACCCAATTCCTGTGGCTGCTTTTACAGGACACATTTAAGAAGGGGAAAATTAGCAGGGTCTGAATAGTAAACCTCTAGCAGGAGAACTTTGCATCTTAGAAGTGCTGGGCATGTTAAGTGGTAAAAGATCACATGTAGTCCATCCTTCTACAGTTACAGGATTGGTCCCCTCGGTGTACACTTATTTGTTTATCCAGTCCAAGTTTAACTGACACAACTCTAAGGCTAACACATTTATTTATCGCACGAGCTTTCTCATAGACTGTAAGGTCAGAAGGGACCAGTACAATCATCTAGCACAATGCAGGCCTCAAAACCTAACCCACCCAGTCCAGCAATAAGCCTCTAGCCTATGACTGAGTTATTTAAGTCCTCAAATCATGATTTAAGGACTTTAAGATACAGAGAATTCACTGGTAGCTGAACCAGGCCCCATGCTACAGAAGAAGGCAAAAAACCCCAAAGCCTGAGCTAATCTGCCCTGGGGGAGGAAATTCCTTCCTGACCCCAAATATGGTGACCAGTTAAACCCTGAGCACATGGACAAGTCTCAACAACCAGTCACCCGAGAAACAATCCTCTGTAATAACTCAGAATCCATCCCATCTACTGTCCCTTCTTTGGCCACTTGCATATCCACCACCAGGAGCCAAAGATCAGTCAATTTCCAAAGTAGGACACCCCATCATAGCATCTCCTCCATAAACTTATCAAGCTCCATTTTGAAAGCAGTTATGGTTTTTTGCCCCCCACAGCTCCCCTTGGAACGCTATTCCAGAACTTTACACCTCTGATGGTTAGAAACCTGCATCTAATTTCAAGCCTAAATTTCCTAAGGGACTGATTGTATCCATTTGTTCTAGGGTCCACACTGGTGCTGTACTCACATCATTCCTCTCCTTCTCTGATATTTGTTCCCCTGATATATTCATAGAGAGCAATCATATCACCCCTCAACTTCCTTCTAGCTAAGCTAAACAAGCCAAGCTCCTCGAGTCTCCTCTCATAAGTCAGGTTTTCCATTCCATGGAGGATCCTTACAGCCCTTCTCTGCACCTGTTCCAATTTGAATTCCTCCTTTTTAAACGTGGGGGACCAGAATCCCATGCAATATTTTAGATGGAGTCTCACCAGAGCCTTGTACAGTGGAACTAACACCTCCCCTGTCTCTACTTGAAAGACCTCTCCTGATACATCCTAGAACCACATTAGCTTTTTTTCACGGCCACATTGCATCGGCAGCTCATTGTCATCTTGAGATCAACCAGTACTTCCAGATCCTTCTCCTCCTCAGTCCCTTCCAACTGATGCGTCCCCAACTTATAAGAAAAATTCTTGTTATTTGGCCCAAAATGTATGATCTTGCCCTTCCCATTATTAAATTTGATCCTATTCCTGATACTCCAGTCCACAAGGTCACCCAGATCTTTTTGTATTATATCCCAAACCTTCTCTGTTTTGGCTGTACCTATCAATTTGATGTTATCTGCAAACTTAATTAGCACAGTCCCACTTTTTGTGCCATGGTCAGTAACAAAAAGGTTAAATAAGACCAGTCCCAAGGCCAATCCGTGAGGGACTCCACTGGTAACCTCCCTCCAGCTTGACAGTTCACCCTTTAGCATGACCTGCTGTAGCCTTCCCTTTCACCAATTCCTTATCCACCTTACTATATTCATATTAAACCCTGTCTTTCGTAACCTAATTAATAATTCCCTAGGTGGAACTGTAACAAATTCCTTGCTGAAATATAAGTAAATTAGGTCCATCGTATTCCCTTTATCTCAAAAATCTGTTATCCTCTCAAAGAAGGAGATCAAGTGGGTCAGCCATGTTATATTTTATCCTAGTTACCGTTTTCTTCAATATCCTTAAGTACTTTTCTCCTTCAAAATTTTCTCCAAGACCAATCCAATTTTCTCCCATGAAAGCTCATGTGATAAATAAATTTATTAGTCTTTGAAAATCCCAAAGGCTCCTTGTTTGTTTTGCTGAACCAGACTGACACTGCTCCCCCTTTGGAATAACTCTGAGCTTAAGTTTGATAGGGCTTCATAATTCCCGTGGCAGACTGTTCCACACTAGCAGATTGTACCTTGGGGAAGATTTTTCCCTCACAACAGGGCAGATTCTCAGTTGGTGTAAACTGACATAACTCCACTGAAGTCCATGTAACAACCCAAGAATCTCTTTCATTCGTCTGTCCTAGTTAGCCCACTTTCAGCTAATGCACTCAGATTGCAAGGTCACTCGAGGAGTGTGACAGACATCATAAACACATGGAATATTCAAAGGCAACTGGATCTGCATATAAATGTTGTATGTCATCTGTGTGGGCTAGAGATTTGCTTGCTTCCATAGGGGGAGCTCCAGTAAAATCACTGAGGGATAATTAATACATATCCCTGGGCAGTGACAACAAATGTGGAGATGCCCATCCTTCAGAAATTGCATATACTAGGTTTGAACTAGTTAAAAACAGCTAACCAAAAAAAAGAAAAAGTGTAACTGTATGAAGTGAGTAGCCTGATGTGTGAACGGGCAGGGGAAATGGTGGGGTGAGTATGTCACTCATTCAGTCCAAGAACTGATGTGACACTGTGACCAAAAGAGTCAGATCCCAGGGGAAGGGTCTGAAGTATTTTGTTCCTGTCATGATCTCCATATGGAAGACAGATGACTGCCTGGTAAGCTAAGACTGAATATAAGTAGTTTCTTGTTTTTAACACATTTTTTTCTGGAATACTTTTGTTCAGAATAAAGAATCATTTGCTCTGTGAAGGCTGGCAGATCACTGGTTAATCCTGTCATTGCCCTGAAAGAACAGGACTGCTGGTGCTGAATGATAAGGTGATCAGTGGGTACTGCAGCCCAAATCCTGTGTCTAGGGCCATGAGACCTAAGCGGGGGTGCTCTCCTAGGGCTCATGAAGGGCTCACAGGCACAGCTACATTGTGAGATGTGACAATACATAACTACTGACCATGACTCTGCTACCTCTTTGAAAACTGGTTCTGCTCCCTAGCTGCTCCTACTATAGTCAACATCTAGTGTATTTTAAAAATCAGAAAATTTCCATTCAAAATCCACTATTTACAGCTTCATAATGGCATATGGATGAAAATGGTTATGAAGAGAAGATCTCCATCTTGTAGATGGTTTCCAGGCTTTATGCAATTCTAAAACTAAATAAATTTCCACTCTATTTAAATGCAAAGAACTGGGAAGATCCTTTTCTGTTTGTCCTTAGGTAAATGCATAGACACATCTGGAGGGACAACTGTGGGGTCCCAGACCAGATATTTCAAGCTCACACTACTAACTATGTCCGGCAATCCCCTGCAGGCAGTATCTGTGGCAAAAAATCCACAGCTGTACAGTAACCGGCCTCCATTTATAAAGACATGGCCTGCGCTGCTTTTATACCTCCTCCTCGCCTCTCAGCCAAAACTCACTCAAAGGCATGTGGCCAGTGCATGAGATACAGATCCAGGTAATCCAGTTTCAGATCTTGCAGAGATTTCTTTAAGGCTGGCTCCACATCTTCTGGATGGTGTTTGGTGTTCCACAGTTTTGATGTCACAAATAGCTCCTCCCTCTTAACAGGCTTTTAGAGACAAAAAAACACACAAACAAAAATAAACAAACCCATATTGTCACAGGTTCACATCACAGGCTTATCTTACAGTCAAAGGCACTAGCCATAAGAGGAGTGACTAGTGAATCCACAGACAAGCCACCACCAGAATGTAATTAAAATAAAAAAGGGAGTACTTAGAATCTATGAATTATACTTCTTGGAAATGCCTGGGATGCAGAATGGAAAGAGAAATACACTTTTATGCTGTAAAGTTCTACAATTTTTCACAGTCTCCCCCTAGATACTTTTTTGAAACTTCATGGAAGTTTTGCAAAGCCACAAATTTCTCTCTATATTCTCCCATCACTAATTCAAATTCAAACTTTGCCTAAGAGCATCTGTCACTTGCTGTGCTCATCATGACATATTATTTACCAAGACTGCTATTTACGGAAAAACACCACAAATAAAAATAACCCCACAACCTCTTCTACTTGGACTTTTGTTTTTGTTTGGCACATATGAGAAATGTGTTTCAAGTACTCTGTCCTACTGCTTAAAGCCAAATTGTGAAAGAGGTGTACAGGTACACAGTTTAATCTTTATAACTAGAAAGTGAAATAAAAAATGTATACACTACATACTGTATACAAAGGATGAAATCTTGGCCATATTAAAGTCAATGGGAGTTTTGCCGTTGACTTTGATAGACCAGGCTTTCACCCAGAGTCTCTGTAGAGAAAATTAACCAAGAGAAAATTAAACAAGAAATAACTGTCAGTTTCACTGCTGTTTCTGTCCTTGAAACACGGGACTAGGATGTTCAGATAAAATCGAAAAGAGATTTGATTTCAAAAAGTGCTTATTATAAATCACTCTGGCGTTTAAAGAAGTATCAGGGGATGCCCACTGCCTAACAGGGAGTCCTACCCTTCCCTACACTGATTATTCCTGCCTGTCTTACACCAGGGGAGTTGATGAAAGTTGGAGAAGAAAAGCTGAGGAGGACAGCAGAAGTGGACTGAAAACCATTAAATCAATGCTTCAGGGGAGTTACTCAAAAAAAGTAGCTCTTCCCCATAAAAGCTAAGGCTGACTACACACTTCTACATACCTTCTCCAGCTGCTCCTGGCTCAAGGAGTGGGGGACAGAACTTAAGACTCAGGCCTTATCTACACTTGAAATGGGAAAGGTTCTCCCATTGGCATAGGTAACCCACTCCCCTGAAGGGCAGTAGCTAGAATGACAGAATTCTTTCATTGATCTAGCACTGTCTACCTTTGGGGTTAGGTCAGCTTCACTATGTCGCTGTGCAGTGTGGATTTTCATATCCCAAGTGATATAGCTGGACTGATCCAACTTCTTAGCACAGACCAGACCTCACATAGCAATTCTCCCATGCTATGTTGCATCTCGGCTGATGAGCTCAAATGACTTTTTAAAAACTATGGCCAAGATTTTCAAAAGCAAGTAGTGATCTGAAGCATCTTTATTTCTGGGTGCCTAAATCAGGACTCCTTGAAGTGGGTCTCTGAAAAGCAACCAAAGAGCAAAAATGGCTCCTTCTTACTCAGCTGGTCCCCTCTTTGCATTCAGAGCAATCTTCTATTTTAGTGAGAAAAGATTTTATTAATGTCTGGCCTGCAAAACCAGCCTAGACCTGGGAGAAAAAATTCTCAGAAAAACTCAAATAACTAAGACATATTAAGACGTGGAATTTCACAAGGCCATTTCTATGGTGTTACTTTTCAGGGCAGGACTGCCATGTACAATCTGGTTTACATTCACCATTCCTTTTTCACCTTATTGGGCCCGACACTCTCTTGAAAGGCTTCTCCTATCTCTGCTTCATTGCTGTAAACTGTGGCACAGTCAATGTGGCGATAACCTACGCCAAGAGCGTACTTCACGGCCTCCTTCACCTGTAATGGAAAACAAACACAAATTAACTCAGCCAACCAACAGGAAGGGACAGTCTGGTTTATTCTGAAGAAAGAGCTGTTGTAGATCTATCTATAAGATATCCTTTTTAAAGGGCTAGACGTCATGTCTCAGTGCAAGTGCAGGACAAGCTGAGTACTCACAAAGCCTTCTGCAGCACTTGTGTTCACCTCAGTACAAAGACTGTGCAAATCTAGCACTCTTAGATGCTGCAAAGGAAACATGAAAGCATTGTTCCCCCACACAGGCAGGTGGCACTTGTTGACCAAAGATGGGAGGCTGCTCTTAAGGAATGGTAAAGCTGCCATATCTCCCACGTGCCACAAAGCTCTTAGAGCTCATACTGGTATACTGCAGCGGTGGACAAAATTGGCTCACAGCTAGGCTCCAGGAATTTTACTTTTGGTTGCCAGAGGGTGCTACTCCATTACATTTCTACAGTGGAGCTAACTGACAGGCTACTAAAACTGATCACCATGGCAACCAGAAACATACATTTGTCAAGGCCTGGTACACTGCATAACACAGCCACCTCCAATTTCAGCCAGTGTCTGTTAACACAACCCATGGGGAAAGAGTTAGGTTTTAAATTCCAAAATTATTAGAGGAGCAGCCTCTGCTACATTTCTCACACTTCACATCTGAGATGTCAAGTTACCATATTGCAATGTAATCTGCTCCAATGCCTGTACCAGGATCTCCTAGGGTTTTGTTCCCCTCTTATGCTCCTCTCTACCCCCAACAGCGCAAGCCACTCCACTAACACCGTCTCTGCAGCGAAGCTCTATGGAAGAGGCATCACACTTGCAGGGTGTACCTTAGGGCTATGACTATACCAGAGGGCTCAGTTAAGTCAACTTAACAAGGTCAACTTGAAGTCAACTTTATTAAGTTGACTTAAGTGGCTACCCTGGCTTAATAAAGTTGACTTAACACTTAAAGTTGACTTTAAGGGCAGGAGTTATTAAGTTGACTTAAGCAAGTGCTTAAGTCAACTTAATAAATCCCAAACATGGCCATGGAGTTGCTTAAGTTGACTTCAGCCAGGTTAAGTCAACTTAAGTCTCCGGTGTAGACATACCCTAGGAAAGGACTCTCAAGACTCCTCAGGCTGCATAGGGTGAAGAAAAAATAAACAATTCTAAACCAATTATCCTGCAAACAGCAAGAGACTGCTGCAAATAACGATGGCCCCTCCACAGCCAACAGAAGGTCAGACCCATATTGAATTGTCTTTTTTCTTAGCTGCCCACAGGGGACCATTTGATCAGGAGTTGTTCTCTTTAGGGTTATCAAGACCTAAACACTGGCTCTATTTTAATCAGTGTGGAAAGAATTAGCACATCGAGCTAGCACAGGTCATTGTGGCTATGATATGCTTCCACCCATGGAAGTAGAGGAAATTAATCTCTTCCCCCATTAGATTATTAGTTTGCTACCTCATCTGTTGAAAAGGCAAGCTTTTCACAGCAGGGACTGCATCATGATAGGCCTTTATATAGAGCCTATCACAAAGGCCCTGACACCTTCTGGTCCTCGCTGAGAGGTTCCCGCAGCAGGGAAGGTGCCTCCCAGCACAGGTCAACTGACGCAGGCTAGCTCCACTCAAGCTAGCAGGCTAAAAACAGCAGTGTCGCCACCGTGGCATGGGCTAGCCTCCCAAGTATGTACTCAGATGGTCAGAAAGGACTATACTCAGGTGGCTGCCATTTTTGGTATGCTAGCTCAAGCAGAACTAATGCATGTCTGTCTGCCTGCCTGCACTGGGAAGCACTCTTGCAACTGCTGTTCAGACACTCCTCAGTGCTACCAAAATACAAACAACAAGTATATTTGCATGTAATACTCCTGTAAGAAGCGAGAAAACAATTTCCATGAGTTAGAGAGATGGTTAGTGAGGAAACTGTGAAACTAAAAGATCTTTCAACCAATTTAATCAAAGCACTTGCTTTTTCCATTTCAAAGCAGGTGAAATAATTAATACAGAGAAAAGACAATCAATCTGGTTTACAAGACAGACTTAAAAGATAAATCAAGATCAGAGTAGATCTATTGGCTCCTGCTGGATTTTTTTCCTTTTAGTTGTTGACATGAAAGGGGAGGTTAGACGCAGGGTATTTTGACTAAGTTCTTTGATACCTCAAGATAAAATCTGCATTCAAGAGCAAATTTCCCTTAGTCAATTTGGACAGTATTTATGGGTTTTATTTACATGCTGACAAATACTGTTCTGTTGACATAGGTTATTACAAATCATGCCTGGGTTACAAAATCACTCAACATGGTCATGCTCAATGCAGTCCAATCACCCCCAAACCAAATAGGAAAGTAATGACTTACTGATCAGAGGAAGCCATATGGAGCAGAAGCATCTCCCAGGAGAAGAAACTTAAACATGCTCCATAGTGCAGCTCAAATCCATTCCCCAGTCCCATGGACAAGATGGAAGGACAAAGAGCAGGAAGATGGATGTGTGTCAGTAACTGTTCAGGAGAATGAAGACACCAAGGCATAGATTTTTGAAAGCTCTCTGTAGAGGTATCAGTGACAGATACTGCAATTGCAAGGTAGGCTGATCTCTGGGGACCACGTTGTACTAAGTTTATGTATCACGGTGGGCTGATCACAGGGCAGGAGGTTATAACACTTCCTCCAAGAATCAAAAACAACGGGCAAGAGCGGGTGTTAAAGAAAGATGCTGAAACTCCAGAGAGGTATCAGCCCTGAGGAGGCTTCATATACTGGTTCAGACAGGATTTTTGGGATCAGAAAACATATACAAAAAGCACTTTTGGCATAAGGAGGCTGAGTTTAAACTAACAAAGGTTGTTCTTTCTGATCCAGCCAACAAACATGAACTTCTGTCCAAGGAACCTCAATCCCATTGAACAGTTGGAAAGACTTTGGCCTACAGGATCCCATAAAATGGGTGGGTAACCTCTGGTAAGCTTTCAGCATGCATCTAGGATTTTAATTTGACCTCTCTGTAATACTTTTACGCTAAGAATAAAGGTATTTTGCTTTGTGATGGCTGGTTGGAAATGGATAAATATTGTTGTAATCCTTGGAGACAGGCTACCCACAGCTCCTGGACCCTTGTCAGACCTGCTGGGGAAATCATAGTGGGACACAGAGGCTCTCTCTACACTAGCAAATTAGACCACACTAAGCAAGCTTAGTTTGGACTAATTTGAACCCTGTCTACAGTAGCCTTTGGGTAGTTTGAACTAAAAAAAATTTTAGTTTGAACTAATCAAAGGTTAGTTCAAACTAGTTAGTTCTGCTAGCTAGTCCAAACCAACTGCTTAGTTCGGACTTATTTCAAAGTTTAGTTCAAACTCGCCCAATGGAGATATGCTGGTTCAAACTAAATAAATTCAAACTAGTAGTTAGTTTGAACTAAACATGTTTCTTTAGTTCAAACCAAAAAACGTGACTAGTTTGAACTAAAAGTTAGTTCGAACTAAAAAACCACGCTTAGTTCAAACTAACTTTCGAACTACTTAACTCAAACTAAGAAAGTCTGAAATCAGATTTTAAGTGTAGACATAGCCAGAGGGACTGCAAGCCCAAATCCCCAGTCAGAAAGGAGAGAAATGTGGGTCTCCTCCCATAAGCAGTGATGCATGGGAGCCTGAAACCTTAAGTGGTTCCCCTTGAAGAAAAACCAGGAGAAAGAGATGGTCAAAGGTGACATCAACCCTGAATTGTGACAGTCACCTCTGCATCTAAGCCAGCAGATTAACCTACACAAACAACATAATTTTCAGCAAGCAGAGCCTAAGGACAAAATGCTACAGATTTGCTTTTACAAGACAGAATAAACAGGGGATGCAGTCTCCTGTCTACAAATTACTTTTCCAAAACTGGGCAACCAGGATCAATCATTTCACAGGGCTTACAGATTTAGTCAAGGTCTTTGCATGTGTTCCTTATCCTGAAAGCTACAAAAGCTTTCCAGTTTGAGCTGCATGAGCCAGATTTCCACACAAAGGCAAACATCCTAACCAAGTTTCTGGGTCTGCCAAAGAGGTTTATTACAAGAATCTGAGAGCAAAGATGTTTCTAACCTGAAAACTACCAGTAGGTTTGAGAATCAGAATAGTACTTTGCTTTATTAGTAGCAATTCCTCACTGCTACCCAGGTCTACAGCAGCACATCTCAAAGTGTTCTGCTGAAGAAAAAAGCAGTAGCACACTCATCTTATGGGTGGGAAAACAGCAGCACAGGAAGATGGGGTGACTTGGCTCAGAATGCCAAACTAGGATTTGTCAATCTAGGAGACAACTCTGCCACCACAGAGAGCATTAATTTTCCAAAGCCCTGTACAAACATTAACCAGTTTTCCAATCTGAATAATTCGTTAACAGGATTAGTTTTCATTCTGTCAGAGCACCAAGCGTCCCAGAGAAACAGGCTTGACAGGCGTATTTATAGTGTCAAATACCTTGTAACTATGAGGTATCTGTGGCAGCAAAAGTAGCTATCGCCCAAGGACCTCACAGACCTGCCTGTACCACTAAGGAGGTAAGCAAGTATTAAGCCCATTTTGCAATGGGAAAGTTGAAACAGAGTGATTAAGTGATTGGTCCAAGGCTGCAAAATCAGATAGTGGAAGAGCGAGGAAAAGACTGCAGGAGTCCAGACTTGTCAAAAGATCCACTGTTCCACACACAAGTCACCACTCCCATTCTTCCCACTGCAAAGTGAAATCTAGTAAGGCAGTTAAATATCCCCACCACAGTGGTCACCAGGCAACTCTAGAGGATCTTCTGCATTGCACGAGCCATTGTGAAGGGGCTGTCCCATGCTTTCCTGTAACGTCACACCACCCTGAGCACCCTCATGGTGCCCATGCCCCAAAAGGAAATGTCAGGTTCTAGAGCAGGGGTCTCAAACACGTGGCCCCTCAAGTTATTTCCTGCAGCCCGCAACGACGCTATCATTACTGTTATTTGCAATATCATTGTATGAAAAGGTTTCAGTGGTGCACCCCTTGGGCTAATGTACTAGTCTTCGTACAGCCCTCTACTAGTCCTCATGCGGCCCTCATGGTGATTTGAGTTTGAAACCCCTGCTCTAGAGGAAGCTACGGCAATCAGCAATCCTTCTGCACCAGGGAGGTGGTGTATATTGGGTTGCCACAGTAATCAAATTAGACCATTAGGGTGGTGTACCACAGTAACAGAACTAGCCCCTTGGAATGTCAGAAAAAAAACAGTTTGGTTGGGTTTTGGTTCTTCCCTAATAAAGCCACACATCCTGGGCTCCTCATTGTGTGTCTGTTTCCAACACCCATTTGGACACAATGACTCTGTGTAACAGGAGGTTGCTGCAATCCAGTGCTCCAGCTTCCTCTCACTTGGGAAATGGAAGGAGAAACTGACTGTGCAAATCATACGGCTGTCAGGTGCACAATTTCTGGTCACACTGCATTATTATAAGCAGGGTTCCTTCGCTGACTGCCAATGAGAAAACCAAGAGAACCTCTACACTAGTGTAAAACCATGGCTGGCTTAGCTCAGCTTTGTGATGTTCAGGCTGCAAAACCACAGACATTCAGGCTGGGCTGGGCTGGGCTGGGCTGGGGTGTTTTGGTTTGTTTTGTTTTGTTTTGGGGAGGAGGGCTGCTGGGGGTTGTGTGGGACAGGTTTGTGTGTGTAGCAGAGGTGGGTGGGAGTGGCTGTGTAGCAGAGGGTGTATAGCTGGGGTTGTGGGGTGGCTGTTTTGGTGGAGGGGTGTGTAGCCAGGGGGTGGGGTGGCTGTGTGTGGGAGGGGATGTAGCTGGGGGCTGGAGGCCTAGTTCTGGCCCCTGTAGTGATGGGAAGGTCCATTGCAGGCAGCAGCGGGATAGGGGGGAGGACGGGACTCATTGGGGTGGGAGGGAGCAGCAGTGGGGTGAGGATTTGCCCTGGGTGGCAGGGAGCCACTGTGGAGAAGGGCAAAGTGGGTGCTGCACCATGCTCCCATGCCCTACCTTCCCACTCCCCAGGTTCCCCCTGGCCCCCAACAAAGCCACTTGTGTTCTCCCTTCCTCTCTCGGCACCCTTGTGCTGTTCCCCGTATGGCCACCCTTGCCCTGCGATGCTCCCAACACTCATTCCTGCCACTGCACACGGCTCCTAACCCCCCCGTTTTGCCGCCCCTGCTCTGCTACCCCTACTACACCACATAGCAGCATTTCCGAAAACACAGTGCCATGGTTCATGAATATTCATGAATAAATTAAGTTAATTTGCATATTCATTTGTTTTGTTTTGTTTTTAATGGTGGTGTGCCTCGAAAAATTTGAAGATATCAAGATGTGCCATGGCAGAGAAAGGGTTGGGAACCACTGCCCTAGAGCACAGTCTCAGCAGGAGTCCCACACAGGCTATGCCCCTAATAAGACAGAGAGACTGCCTCATGGCTTTTCTTGAGTTCAAAAAGAGGAAACAGCAACACAAAAGTATCTTGGACAAACAAAAAACATGTCACAGCTTCTAATAAAGTAGGATTTTCTCCCATGAAAACTCATACAATAAAAAAAGTGCTAGTTTTAAATACCAGAAATTTCTTCCTTTGTTATTACAGCTCAAACAGCCTAAAATAGAAGGCATCTAAGTTTTCAATGTTAATGCAAAAAATGAAACTACCACCTTGTATAATTTTACCTATTCAAACTCCACAACTAATTAGTCAGCACACATTGTCTGTTTTTGAACCACTTCACCAGGGGAGAGCACAAGCCCTCCCTGGTTGTGGTTGAGGAGCTCCCTGGACCATTAATGGTGATTTTCAGTAAGTGTTCTAGCACTGGAAAGCTCCTGAAGATTGTAACTTAGGCCAGAAAGTGAGTAAATTCACACATGGAGTTTGTAACAATACATGGACTTGATCCCAGGTTTCCTGGGAACTGCATCTCAGCCAATAGTCACTTTCCTCTCTAGACTCCAGTTCAGCAGACCCTTTACATGCAGAAGTTCCATTGAAATTAGTGTCAGCTGTGGGACACTGGCATCAATGTGAATTAATCTAATGCTTCAGTGCTCTGTTGAGCAGGGATGGAGTGCCAAATCGTGACCTCATACCCCAGCTCTGCAAACATGCCTAGAACACAGTGGAGTGGTGCCATTGACTTCAGTGAGTGTGCTAAGGTGCATAGAGTTAACCACACGTATATGTCAAAGAGTGGGACCTAAACATCTCCATACACATTGTGTGACTGAAGTACTCATGAAAAACCATCAAGTCAAAGCACTTCATGTATGCATAAGTCACGAATACAGACTGAATCATAGCACTACTTTATAGCAAGCACACTACTTACTTGGCCAGGATCACTCTTCCAGGTGCCCAGTCCTATAAAAGGCATCCTCTGTCCAGTGTGGAGCATAATAAAGTCACTTGTAGAAGACATTTTTACCTATATCAAAAAGGTAAATTGTTCATTATAACTAGGAAGTTGAAAACTTAGTTTTCTGCACAAAAAAGAAAACATGGCAGTTCTAGTTCTGCTCTCACTGTACATCTCCATCCCCCCTCGTCTCTGCTTGTGGCACACGTATATAGCAATAAGTCACAAGAGCCAGGTGGTGTTCACCAAGTGTTCTAAAAGAATTCAAAAGTGAAATGACGGAACTACTAACTGCGGTACATTACTTAGTATTTAAATCAGCTTCTGCACCGGGTGACTGGAGGACAGCTAATGTGACACAAATTTTTTAAAAAGGCTCCATGGGCAATCCTGGCAATTACAGGGCAGTAAATCTACATTCAGTACCAGGCATACTGATTGAAACTATAGTGAAGAACAGACTTATCAGACACATAGATTAATACAATTTGTTTGAGAAGAGTCAACATGTTTTTTGTAAAGGGAAATCACACCTCACCAAGCTACCAGAATTCTTTGAAGGATAAACAAGCATGAGGACAAGCTTATCCAGTGGATATCATGTACTTAGATTTTCAGAACGCCTTTGGCAAGGTCCTCATCCAAAGGCTCTTAAACAAAGTAAGTGGTCACTGGGTAAGAGGGAAGGTTCTCTCCTGGTTCAGTAATTCATTAAAAGATAGGAAACAAGGGGTAGAAATCAAAGATCACTTTTCAGAACGAAGAGAAGTAAATAGTGGTACCCCCAGGGATCTCCACTGGGCACAATGCTCTTCAACATATTCATAAAGGATCTGGAAAATGGGGTAAACAGTGAGGTGGCAAAATTTGCAGATGATACAAATTACTCAACATATGAAGTCCAAAGCAGACTGTGAAGAGTTACACAGGAATCTCACAGAAGTGGGTGACTGAGCAACAAAATGGCAGATTAAATTCATGGTTGATAACTGCAAAGTAACGCATACACACTGATCCAGACTGGGAAATCCGATAGCACTACACAGGTGAGAAGGGATTTACTGTCCTAGAAATAAGGATCTTCCCAAGGAAGATTCCCTGACCCCCTCCCCCAGCATATTTCTTATTACAACAGTATTCTAGCAGTGTACATTTTTGCCCATAAATTTGCTCATAGCCTCTTTTTAACTAGAGACCAACAAACAAAAAGATGTTTTGTATTTGCCACTTTCACACATTAAAAAGAAAAACCTGAATGCACAACTTTTAACACCAACTCATCCTAGTCCATTTCCCACAGTGTCAGAAGACATACAACACAGCACCCTGGAGCTACATCTATCGAGTACACAACCTCAGTATCCTACCTCTCTGACAGCTTGCTACCAGCTGCTCCAGGCGCATAACTGCTGCATGGGGCAGAGGAGTGGGGACTGATTTTGTCCAGTTGCCTGCCACAGGCTAGAGGTTGGGGACCAGAACTACACAAGAAGGCTCCTTCACAGCATGCCTTCCCTTCTCGCCTTTGTACCCTTTAGGGGAGAACTTTGGCTTACAGGGGGTTGAATAAGTTTGTGCCCGCAAGAGCGAAAGAAAAATCTGTCCAAGACACAGGCTTTGCAAAACCAGTTATCTTCTAAAGAACCGAGGTAGATGCATATCCAGTCCCATCACACTCTGCAAAGCAGACAGTTGAGTGCAATTTGGATCAGTGGTCCAATCCAAACTGAGTTTAGTGGAGTTATCGCTGATTTTCACCCGCATGACAGCAGAAGCATACCTTGTTCTTCAAACTTAGTAAGTTAGGTGGTCCACAGAGCTAATGCTAAAACTTTTAGGGTCCAGTTCACCACCACCCAGCAACTTGTACTCAGCTGTAGCTACTTGCCTCTATGCAGAGCAAGCTAAAACTCTACCAAACCAAACTTTACTTCCTTTTCTGTGGAGATGGGAGACAGGGAAAAGCCTTCAGAAAGATGACAGCTAGAAAAGTTCATCTCAATGGGCAGTGCAAGCCAATGAGGAGTTGTAAAAGGTCTCAGTGTTTAATAACTATGCCACGCAGAACAACATAAAATAATATGCAAACTGGTGAAAAAAGCCAGCAGTTCCTCTCCACACTTTTTATTTTATTATTAAAAATATCTTTTTATCTCGTTATTTTTAGTTTACGTTCTTTAAAATTCAAGAGAGAGTGTCCCACACTGACCAAAAGATGAATGGCAAATAGACTCTGCTGGAATAAGATAAACTAGATAACCAGATAAAATACCTTGTGTTCGTACTTTAAATGCAAGATTTGATTGTGTCAGCATAGTAAGGACCAGAGGCCTGATTCAGCACAGATTCATAGAGAAGTAGTAATCTAAGAGGAAAAATAGTGCAAGATCTGATTTTGCTTTAGAGGGACAGAGAATTTATGATTTTCTATAGTTTTTACAGGAACACATCCAAGCACATTTGAAGACGTACGTTTGGCATAGTAAAATTCCTAGTGGACTTTGTAGAGTCTCTCTGCTCTTCTAATGTCTCTGGTTACAGGAAACTTTGATTTTGGGGCAGGGCTGTGTGCATGCAGACAGCATTCTGCTAATGGTGGAACAACTTTATCAAAGAGGAAGGTCTTACAACATGTCCTAATGGTTGTTCTTGCGGCTGAACTGTTAAAGGAAATCATTTCAGGATCCACTCCAAACCTGTTAACTTCCTCTGCTTTTGCTGGGATCAGCTATTAAGCTTAGTTTCACAGCACAGCTCCCTGAATTAAGTTCTACCCATGTCGGACAGACAAGCTGTGTAAACAACAGAAGCTGTTCCAATAAAAGAACTTCTCTCTTTAATGCCCTGGGACCGACTCAGCTACAACAAAACTGCAATCTAGCAGGGTGACCAGATGTCCTGCTTTTTATAGGGACACTCCCAATATTTGGGGCTTTTCTTATATAGGCACCGATGACCCCTCACCCCATAACACTTCTCCACACTTGTTTTCTGGCCACCCTACATCCACCCACACTAGACAATCGACTTGTAAAGATCCACAGACTCCATGTGATGCCAGCACAATTCTCACCTCCATGGGGAAGCTGACCAAACTAGCTATTCTGGTACAAATTATCCCAATAGTTTGTTCTGCAGCAGCTACTCCAGTCAAGTTAACTGGGTAGACCCCTTACTGTTGGCACACTGATAAAAGAAAGCATATTTTGCTATACCCCACTTCTCCGAATACGTCTTTAGCGGTCTACAAAGGAGCATGAACGGGAACTGAACGGCAGAACTTGTTTTTAATCACCTACATACATAAAAAGACAGGTCCAGTCCATCGTTACACCAAAGTATCATTAGACTTGTGCACTGTTTTAAGCGGGTTGGCCCAAAGCACAAGTTACATAACAACTGAGCTCTGGTTTAATAAAACAATTCACATTCACCCTGAACTCAGATCTTTAACCCCGAGGGCAAAATACACATACATCACTAATAACTGTTGTTAGCACACAGAGACAAAAGGATCCTGCCCCGCGTAAGACAGTTACACATTAACACTGCACTGTGCAGAGGTGGCAGAACTAGAAAACCTGGAAGAAAGACAAAAAAAAGCACAGTTGAAATCTAATGTTTTTCTCTCCAGATGCCTCCCTTCGTGCGATTTCCTTCGAGGCAGCCCGCTCTGCAGAAGAAAGCATGAACGGTGCAGAAGCCGGCAGTTATTTGTGCGTCAGAAAACGGGGAAGGGTTTTGAAGAGGAGGGCGCAGGAGCTGGGGCTCACAGCTGAGGGACTCACCTCCCCACACGGGGCAGGCCCGGGCCTGTGAGGCGAAGACGAAGGGCTCTAGGGCAGGGGCCTGGCGGCGGGGGGCGAGGCACAGATATTTATCAGCCCCTGGCTGGCCCCGGGGGTTGGTTTGGCGCTTGACTCGGCCCGTGCGGCTCTCGGGCCCATCGCTGCAAAGCCCCCGGCCCGCGGGCCCGGCCCGACCCCCGGCAAACGGGAACCCAGCGCCTGAGGAAACTTACCGCCCGCCTGCCGCCTCGCGCTCCGCCCCGCCCCCGGCCCGCCGCGCCACGCATTTCCGCTTCCGCCCCGGACAAGCAACCAATCAGCAGCGCCGCAGGGTTTTCGCGTTCCACGCGGGCCCGAAGCGCGACCACTTCGTCCCTCCCCTGTGTCCTCGCACAGCCGGCGGGGCGGGAGGTTGGAGGAAGAAGGCGGCGCAGCAGCGGACGAAGTAGGAGGGAGACCCTCGGTGGCAAAAGCCCGGCCAGGGCTCAAGGGACTGCGACAGGGAAGCGCCCGGTGTCCGCTTCGAGGCAGCCGCCGGCGGTTCAGCGCCGCCACAGCGCAGCGCGACCGGGCGGCCGCGTCCCGGCGTCACGTGACTCCCCCAAGCCGGTGCTCTGACGGCGGCGACGGCGAGAAAAAGACTGGAACGAGGCACGTGACGTCACTCATCGAATCTCCGTGTTCTACAGCTGACAAGAGCCCAGGCTGCGAAAGCGGCCATTTAAAGAAAGAATCCGCGCGTAGATACCTTCCGAACTTCAGCCACCACCACCATTTACAATAACGCAGTCACGCTACGAAACATAACGAACCACAATCATCATTAAACTGTTTTTATACAACAACGCCAGGGGAGAGCGCGAACGCAGTCCCCCACTACCACAAATTATGCAGTCGAGTTTCCCGCATTTGGGGAAATCGCAGGGGTCAGCACACCCGCAGTGCAATGGATGAGCCTCGCCCTGGGAAAACCACCTTCGTGATCATGGTGTCTCCCCTGCCAGGTAAGTATGAGTTCCTCCCCCCGAGCCGCCCGCCCCCCACCCGCCGCCCCACTCTCAGCACACGGCGGGGCAGACTCGCCCCGTCCGCCGGCACCGGCGTCGCCTGCCCGGCGCTCCCACCCAGGTCCGGACCCGAGCCGGGTCGAAGCCGAGAGTTTCAAGGCAAATCTGCCATCCGCGCTCAGCCTTCTCCCGCTCCCACAATCCTCTGCTCGCTCCTAAATCTGCATACGGCTCTGCCAGCCGCCCGCCCCGACGGCCCCGCCCGGGCCTGGCCAGTGCCAAGCGGCGGGGCCGGGAAATCCCGGGCCCCGGGCACAGCGCGGGGTGCGAACGTCACCTTCGGGGGGCCCGGAATCCCCCTCCCCAGCCCCTCTCTTGGGAGAAACCCCCGGACGAAGCAGCTGGAGAGCCAGGAGCCGCTCCGCAAAGGGACTCGCAGCCAAGATTGCTCAGACAACTCACCATCCTGCCACAAATAACCCTGACCCGTGTTCCCCCTCACCCCCACCCCACTCCCCGAAATAAACCCCCACACCAAAACCGGAACGAGTTTAAACACGACAGTCCCCATGCAAATGTAACCTGCTAGGGTGGGCTCAAATTCATTCAATTGCCCCTCTCCAGTGCCTCACAGAGAAAACCCCTGATGAAAGCAACTGGAGAGCCAGGATCCAGTTGTTAAAAGGACTCACGGCAAAGACTGCTTAGAGTTTCCATCCACATTAAACTATTACTCAACAGAAACGTAACAATTAACTTTATTAACTAACTAAACACACCTTATCCTAAAGAACCATAATACATTTAAACAAAACAGCAAGAAACTCAAGAGTCCCAAAGTTCAGGTGGAGTCACCCTTATCTCACTTGCAGTCTTTTAAGTCCTTGGGGCTTGAATGCAGAAGGAAAGCAATCCTCATCCTCTCTAGCTGCAGGAATCTTCAGGCAGATGCCATGCAGTCGTCTCTTCCTCCTGTGCAGCCAGCACCATGCAATCAAGTCGCTGGCCATCCAGCTCTCAGTTCCACTGCAGACAACTCCCCTGCAAAGCACTCGAAAGCTGGGAGAAAACATCCTGCAGTCCGCTCCTGCTCAGCTCCTTTCACTGAGTCCCTGAGCCAATGTCCTCTGCAGCTCTCTTGTTTGTTCCTCTCCAAGCTGCTCCTCTCAGGCTTCTCCTTGGGCACCTAACTCCAACACAACAATAAAACTTGTGGAGCATGCTGTAAAAAAAATTATATGTAATCTCTTCTGTAGAACGGTAAGAAAGGTGCTAAAGTGTAGGCCTCGTTGGAGCCGTGGGTTGCTATGGTCGTGGGGTCGTTTCTCTGGCAAGTCATGTATCTAGGTTTCTTTAACAAGCGGCCTAAAGTTGATAGTTAAAGTGTGTTATCTCCCCTTTCTCATGCTTTTTCTCCTGACCATCTAAACAAGAAATGTAAGCGAGACTGTCCGTCTTTGTTCTAACTGAAAAGGAAGTATTACCTCCTATCTCCTGCTCACCCTTCTTGGCACCACAGCCTCACAAGAATGTAAGATCAGCATCTCTAGGCAGAAATTAATGAGTTTGCAGGTACTGCGGCTGCCCAGGATAATGCAAATGATGTCAACAGTAAACAGAGGCGGGGATAATTATATGCATTCTTTAATTATTAATATGTATTTAATAATGTTAATGTAACCATATAAGGGTCTCTAAAACATTGTCAATCATGTAAGTATTATCATAGCATTATCATACTGTACTGGATAAAAGTGTTGTGATGCTGCCCCTCGGGGCTCTCTCTTGCACTCGAGTTGTTGGGGGGTTCTTGCTCAGAGGGGCTAGCACTTCTTTGCTGCCCTCTGCTGCAGTTCCTTTTGTTATTCAGCTGAATAATAAACTCTGAACCACACCTCGTTCTCTGCTCATTGGAGTCTTGGCTGGGAACGGGTCTGCTTCACTGGGGAGGCTCTGGTGTGCCTCTTTCTGAACTTGAGGGCCAGAGTTAGATTTTTCCCCCACAATGCTCAGTGTGCTCCCTCACCCTCTTACCAGAAGTTTCTGGTTTCTGGGCTGCAAAATCTGCCCAGCAACGTAACCCAGCCATAAGGGTCCCTAAAAGAGATTGCACCTATTTAGGCACATGGGTTACACAAAGAAACCCAACCGTCCCCGAGTTCAGCTGGAGTCACCCATGGGGTCACCAGACGTCAGGCAGAGGAGGACGCGTCCCCCTGCTCACCTTCACGGCCGCCATCCGGCAGGCGTTTTCAACCACATGAGCTTGTCTGGCTTTTACTTACAGGGCTCAAAGTATGCTGGAATGCCTCAGCAAACTCTATTTTTAGAGGGAAGTCTTCGAGGGCCCCCTAAAAACACAAGAAGACGACATTAATGCTCCATGTCCTCCATTGTCCTCCCTTCCACGCTTTGCTACCTGGTAACCCGCGTCCCCCGTCACCTCGAGTGCAGTCCTCTGTTCAAGTCCTTGCGGCTGGACGGGGAGGAAGCAGCAGCAGTCCTCGGCTCCTCCGGCTGCAGGCATCCGTGCGCTCCGTCCTTCCTTCTCCGCCACCAGCGCCGTGCCGGCTCTTTACCGGTCAACCAGCTCTCAGGCCCGTCGAAGAAAACGCTGCACCAAAGTGCTCCCCTGCAGGGAGACAACACGGCGCCGTCCAGCCTGGGCTCAGCGCCTCTCACACGCGCCGGCCCTGAGCACGTCGACCCCGCGGCTCTCTTTACTTGCCCCCCTACAGCCACTACACTCCGGCTTCCCTCGCTCCCCTGACCCCAGCCAGACCAAGAAAACTTGTGCCGCATGCTCCAAACACCACCCCACCCTCCTACCGGAAAGTTCTGCTGTCTGGGCCGCCAGATCCGCCCAGCAACCTAACCCAGCCCCATGGGGTCAGGAGGAGGCGGCCTGTGCTAGGCGTGGGGGCTACACAAGCGCCCCCGGGGCGTCTTCGTGCTTCCGGGGCCCTGCCCCGGGCGAAGGTCAAGGATGGGGCCGGCCCCGTGCGACCCCCCCCCCCGGCCTTGCTGCTGCCTCCCCGCCCAGGGCCTCCCACGTTTCCTCGCCCGCTGCCCCCCCGGGGCTCGCCGGGGCAGGCCGCCCACCCACCGACCCTCCTTCCCTCTCGCCGGCCCTGGGCTGCCCGGTCCGAGCCGGCCAGAAATACGGGTGAGACGTGCTCCCGGGGCGGGCCCAGCCCCGGCGGTGAAACAGATGGGCACACGGGGCCCCACGACGGAGGGAAGAGAATTCTTCTGCTGCTCAAGAGGGCTCTGTGAGTAAGGTCTGCCTGATAACATGAAGCGGCGGGGCGCCAAAATCACAGTTCGCCTGGGGTGCCGAAACCTCTCGGGCTGACCCGGGGGCACCCGTGGGAGCCTGGGGCGGGGCGGGGCGGGGCGGGCCGGCTCTCCTCATGATGATGCCGGAGGCTCTTCAGGCAGCTTCAAACCTCAGGGCCTCTGACTCCGGAAGGGGAGCCAAGAACCCCTTCGCCGGGCACGTCCCCGGGCGCCGGGAGCGACAGCAGGGGCTCGCAGCGCCGCCTCGGACCCGCCAGGGCCGCCACCGTGAACACGCTCGTTTTGGACTGTCGGAGTCACTCGCGGAGAGCTGCGGGCGAGCTAAAGACGCGCCGAGCCTCACCTCAAAGGGAAGCAGCCGCAGCTGTCAGCGTTTTCCTCACCCCCCTCTCCGTTATAAAAACAACTGATGAGTTGATCCCCCGGGCTAAAAAACGCGCCTGCTATCATCAGAACGCTGCTTTTTTCAGTATAACGCACACTACCAGTAACAACCATGTCTGACTTTTAACACAAAGAGACAGCTCCGCCGGAGCGGAGCCTCAAAAAATTGGGTACAAACTCATAAATGTTCCTCTCCACGGAAATCTTTAGTAAAAGGCGAAAGATTTATACGATCTGAAGAGAAACCAGAGTATACTGACAGGGCCCACGGAGGCGCTGCCCCACCGGGATCGGATTCTCATTAGATCACCGAGAAGACGCCGGCTCCGGCTGCCTCACCCTCCCGTTCTCCCCGTCATTGCCGGGCCCGACCGACGCGTCTCCTGCAAAGTGGGTCCCGGGAGGCCGGAGCAAACCCACACCGGGTGTCAGAACCTCGCTGTCCTCTGCGCACGGCATCATGGGTATGCAAATCAGCCTACCAGCCTGCCCCGCTCGGAGAGCCCCGGAGGCCCCGCCCCCGAGGCGCGCCCGCCCTCCCTGGAAAGAGGGGCCCTGCGAGCCCGGCACTGGCGCGGGGCAACCCCCCCTGTGACGTCAGCTGAGTCCAGGGCGCTGCGGCTGAGGCCAGGGAGTTCCCTGACCCGGGCACCGGCCAGACCACGCCCCCTGGCCGCTGGCCACGCCCCCTGGCCCGATTCTGCACTGGGGCCCAGCCTGGCCCCGGATCCCAGGCCGGGGGCAGGGCAAGGAGCTGCAGCCACCAGTGGCCCAGCCTAGGACGGGGCCAGAAGCAGCCACTGCGGGCAGCTGGGCCCCAGATCTCCGGCCAGAGACCAGGAGAGGCAGGGGCCGCGCCAGGACTCGGGGCACGAGCCCCATGTGCCAGGCCCCAGCGATGCCCCTGTCCCTGACAGTCCCCCCGAACCCCTTCCAAATACTGCAACCCCCCGCCTGGCCACTAGTCGCAGTATTAGCCCACCCCGCCACCCCCATGACTCCTGCTCTCCCTCCACCAGCCCCGGGTGCCTAGGCAGGGCTCTGGCCATCCCGCAGTCAGGGGGGGAGTCTCCAGCTCAACTCTTGAACACAGGACCCGAGAGCCAGCACCTTGCGCTCCAAAACCGGCAGGGAAGGAGACAAACCCTGTATTTTGTTAAATAAACCCCCCCTGGTCTTCAAGCGAATCACATGGTTGCAGGTGGGGTCTGAGCCGTGACCTTCCCATGGCGAGGGCTGGCTGTGCAGTTATGTGGCACCCATCCCCCTCAATAAGGCCAATAACATCATCCAGTAGCTAGAAGAAAGTGCCTCTGTCTTTTTGTGAGAACCAGCAACAAACTGGTCTACATCAGTCACAAGCAGGGAAGTGCAAAGGTCCTCCACACAGCAACCGCTGCAAGATCCCCATCATCACCCACATCTTCCACCTGCTGACCTGTCTCAATGCCACCATTAGGAACATTGCAGCAAACGCTTTGCACGAAGTAACCACAAAGCATATATCACAGCCTATTTCAGCGGCTCCATGGATAGCAAATTTGGATAGGACAGAGATCACGTAGCATTCCCCTGGACCTGCGCCCAGATTGCCAAGCGTAGTCTAGGGAAGCGCTTTGGCTGCCGGTGGACGTGGTATGAGGAGAGGCAGGAGCTATCAGTTTTGGTGCCACAAATCAGGACTGAAGTCTGCACTATCGTCTCCCCTAAGTCTAAAGCAGGGGTCTCAAATGCAAATCATCACAAGGGCCGCATGAGGACTACTACATTAGCCCGAGGGCCTCACCACTGAAACCTTTTCATACAACAATGTTGCAAATACTGGTAACAACAGTGTCATTGCTGTAATGATCTTGAGGGTCCATTAAAGACCATACCACAGAATGAGTAAGGAATAGAACTTTAATCGTACCGACAGGCATCCAGGTGTGTACCTGGGAGCTCACAAGTTAGATCTTCTCTGGGGCATGTCTCCCAATTCACACAACACTGGCCCTTGACTAGTACAGGTCTTTCATTTCAGGTCTGAGTTCTCTTGTTCCCTGACGGTGTCATTACCACGTGTTGAAGATATTGGATGAGTCAGGGGAGGCATGCCAGAATCTACCTCAACTTCCACAGTGTTGGAAGTCTCTGGAATAAGTCATAGATCCCGTCAATTACACCGAAATGTGTCCCCTTGGTCTGTGTGGACCACATAAGACCATGGATCCAGCTGTTTTGTAATAGTACCTCTTTGGCCCCAGGTGTTAGAGGAGTGATTTCTTATGCACACTCTTTCACCTGGGTTAAGGAATGGAAGATCACAAGCCCTTCTATCAAAATAATATTTCTGCTTCCACTTCTGATTTTCTTTCACCTCCCGAATGTTAGCATTGTTCTGAGATTGCACCAAGTTATCAATAATAGGTAAATTAGATCTGATCCTTCTTCCCATTAACAGCTGAGCTGGAGAAAAGCCATTCTCTAGGGGTGTACTTCGCTAGACCAGCCATGCTGTATACAGATCACCTCCACTTTCAAAAGTCTTTTTCATCAGGTTCTTTACTGTGCGTATAGACCAGGGGTGGCCAGACTTAGGGAACTCAAAGAGCCACACAAGTTTGAGAGCCTCACTGAGGCCTATAGCCATATACTTCTACCTACTCCAAAATTACTAAGTTTAAGATTCATTGCACACTTTAATTTTATTGTAAAAAGAAGAAAAATATCAATCCTACTAATGTCAGATTCTAATAATTACTTAAGGTTACCATGAAAATTAGGCCTATACAGTAAAAACTTAGCTGCTGCTTGAGGTAGAAGACTGCAGGTTGGTGGCAAGTTGTTTAAAATCCTGACCATGCCACACTTCTCCCCACCATCCCGACCCCCGCCTGAACTCCTAGGCTGGGGCTGCTTTCCTAAACTGATTTGCTGACATTCTTCCGGGAGCCACAATTTTTAATTTAAGAGCCACATGTGGCTCCTGAGCTGCAGTTTGGCCATGCCTGGTATAGACCTTTCCACCAGTCCATTTGATTGGGGGTAATTTGGACTGGAGGTTTCATGATAAAAATTCCAATCTGAGGCAAATTGCCTGAATTCTGCACTTGAAAATTGTGGCCCATTGTTGCTGAAGATCTCATCAGGAATTCCATGTCTGGAGAAAATTCCTTTCATGCCAATGATCACTGAATTACTATTAGTACTGTTCAGCGTACAACTTTCTCGATATAAAGAGTAATAATCAGTGACTATTAAGTAAGCCTTGGAACGCCAGGTAAATAAATCCACACCTCCCCTCTCATAAGGTCTCTGTGGAACAGGATGGTGTCTCAGTGTCTCTGCCAGTTGGCATGGCCTGTACTTCAAGCATGAAAAGCAGTTTCTTACCACATTGGTAATGTTGTGATTAATCCACAGCCAATACATGACCTCTCGTGCTCATTCTTTGCACTTCTTAATTCCTAAGTGACCTTCATGAATCTTCTGTAACGTTTCTTTTTGGAGGCTCTGTGGAATTACAACCTTTCCACCCTTGAAAATCACCCCATCTACCACAGTCAGTTCATGTCTGTAGTTCCAATAGTCTCTTATACGTAGAGAGCAACTGCTTATTATTTCAGGCCATCCTTTATTTATCACTTCTTTGAGGATTCGCAATGATTCATCTTTCTCCGTCTCTTCTCTTCTGTGTCTCACATTAGGATCTTTTGTTGGTGGTTTCTTCTGCCTGGGTCAATCTACTGGCTCAAGAGCTCTGGAGTGACAGTAGAAGCTGGGTGGTTGGTGGGTCTCCTCCAACCCATGCTTCAAGCTATCTAGTAGATAAAAGCAGTGGGTCTGCTGCCTTATCTGGGCATTTACTTCTCTGCCACCCCTTCCTCCCTAGGTAAGAACTGGTATGAGTTAGAGGGCAGGGTTGCTGATGAGCTGCAGAGGTAGACAGGACTGTTGTAGTGCCTATCCCTCTGGGGACAGGCACTGGTTATCAACCAGCTTGTCTTGTCCATGCTCTGGCACTAGCTCAACACCCTGCTCCCACCCCTGATGTTCTTAGCCAACCTCTAGAAAACAGTTCTGGAGTTCTTGTGCCCAGAACTGCACTGGGTCTTTGCAGGGATCCTGAGCCTGCCCCAGAGGACGGAGGGCAGGGCCTGTGCTGTGTTCACAGCCAGGTCCATGCCTTACACCTCCAGGTTCTGCAGAGACTTCTTTATGGTGTAGGTAGTCCAGCATGGAGCCACTTGGCACGCACCTTCCTCCACTGCTACCGAGGGCTCTGATATGGCTGGCAGCTCTTTTTTCTCAATCTGAGAGGTGGTCTGCGAGACCTCTCCGCGCTGCCGCCCTTCTACCACGACCTCCTCCAGACCTGGAGGCTCATTGCGGCCTCCAGGTCGTTTGTACCCACTGAGGGGGAGAACCTCCTCGCAGAGCCCCTGCTACACAACCCCCATCTCGGTGTGCAGGTGGTGGAGGCCCCCTCCGTGAGGTGGAGGTTGGTCCTGGCAGGTGTCACTTGGGTCGGAGACTTTCTGGATTATGCCTGGGGGGACTGGGTGGATCCCCATGAGCTAGCCCAGTGCATGGGGCTCTCCACCCCTCGTATCCCCTGACGCCTACTCCAGGAAGTGAAGGCGGCCCTGCCCCCTGCTGCTTGGGCCTACCTTCAGCATGTCTTGGGAGAGGGCATTCCCCGCCCCATCAGTCCTGGCCCTCCGGAGCTCTTGATCGGACCCCAGCCCCGCAAGCACCCCTGGCTGCCTCCACCCCATGCCCCGAGCCGGCTGCCAGACCTGCAGCTGGTGCCCTTCCGAACCGCACCCCTTCAATATCTGTACACACTTGTGCTCCACACCATCCACTTCCTCACCCTTGTGTCCTGCCCCGACACCAAGGGGCAGGACCTGATTCCATCCGCAGAGGGCAAGGATCCCAGGTGGGCCAGCCCGTATGCCACCCTGAACCCACGGCCCGCCAGAGACATCAGTTGGCAGCTCCTCCATGGAGCCGTGAGCACAGGCGTGTACCTGACACCTGCCCCTTTTGTGGTATGAGGGACGCCCTGGCGCACGCCTACGTAGAGTCCACCAGGTTGCAGCCCCTTTTCTGGCTTCTCCAGAACCTCCTATTGAGGTTCTGGCTGTACTTCAGCCCCCCACCTGTTCCTCTATGCACTCCCTATCCGTGGCCCCACAAAGTCACGGGACCTCCTCGTCAACCTCCTCCTGGCTTATGCCAAGATTGCCATCCATAAGACCAGGGAGAGGAGGTTGGGGGAGGGAAGGGGCCTGTGACTGTGGCGCCTATTTCCGGTCCCTTGTCTATGCATGCCTCCGGCCAGAGTTCCTCTGGGCAGCGTCCACTGGCTCCCTCGACAGCTTCCAGGAGCAGTGGGTGCTGTCTGAGGTTCTCTGCTCAATGTCCCCATCTGAAATCCTTATTATCAACCTGTGATCCTCACACCCATCCCTGTTATATCCTTAGTTGTCCCCTGGAATTTTTTTGAGGAACGGCCCAGTGCCACCTCCCCTTAGGCTGTGGGAGGGGTTTTAGAAGTGGGTGGGTTGGTTCTTCAACAGGACCAGTGCCCCTTGTCAAATGATAGATCTGGGTGGACTTCACTGAGGTCCCCTTTGTTATGTTAAGAACAGTAAGTGTTTGCAGCTACTTGATGTTTAAGAGTTGATATGGAGCAAGGGGCAATCTCTCTAAGCTGAAATGACTGAAGAGGAGCAGCAGATAGAGTGACCAGCAGGTGATGCTAGTGGATGGTGAGAGCAGCCAGGGGTGTGGTGGGTGGAGCCAGCAAAAAACAGCAAGCGGCAAGCTGGGTAGCTTTAGTAACCAGTGGGTGGAGCCAGCAACCAGTGAGAGCAGCCAGTGGTGAGCTGGGTGGTGTAAGTAACTGGTGGGCAGAGCTGCTGGACAGCAGGCAGAGCCAAGGGACGATGCTGGTGGACAGTTGGTGTGAAAGACACTCCCTATGTATGCTAGGGTGAGTTGGGAGCCTACCTGGTACTGATTCTCCGGATCAGTGCCAAGTTTGCTAATGGGTTTACAGTTGCTGTTATGCTATGTGGATCATGCTGAAAGGTTTTGCATTAAGTCTTGTATGTTCTGTTATGTGGTGTGGGTTGTTGGGACCTTTGTTCTGTACTGATTTTCTAGATCAGTGCTGACCTCAGTTATTTGGCCTTTTCATTACATTTTACTGCTGTTAAAGTTCTGTTTACTACACTCAGTTTCATGTTTGTAAGTGGGGAAGCCTTAGCCTTTTGGGGTACCCAGGAAACAGTGCAGGATTCCCAGAAATCTGGGTGGGGGCTCGAGTCATTTGGCAGTGTCACTTCACTGGGAAACCCCTAAATATAGAACCCAGCCCTTGTCCTGCCAGCCCATCCTGGCAGAAGGGTTACATTATATACATCCAGTGCCTCCTCCCCAACAACATGCAAAAATATAGATGATTTCTGGTTTTCATCTTTGTTCTGCGCTCCAATGGCAGCCAAATACAACAGAAATCGCTGCTTAAACTTTATCCAGTTTTCTGCACCATTAGGTGAAGGAGCCTGTAAAGCATCCATGTTTAGAGCTTACACTTCCTTGCTGAAAGCTTTCTTTGTTTTCAGAGATCCCTGATGTTCTTCTGTTTTCAGTTGCAAATGCAGGAATTTTCCTCCAAGTCTTTTTAGTTTCCAAAATCATTCACCATTTTCTGACACCATGTGATGATCTTGAGGGTTCATTAAATACTGTTACTACTGAATGAGTAAGGAATAGAACTTTAATCATACACACAGGTATCCAGGCATGGACCAGGGAGCAGCCATGTTAGATATTCTCTGGGGCACGTCTCGCAATTCACACAACACTGGCCCATGCTAGGGAGTGTGTCTAAATTCACAAACTTCTACAAGCACATCACTACAATTGCAGGCCGCAAGAAATAGCTTTAGGGGCTGCATGCAGCCCATGGGCCACATGTTTGAGACCCCTAGTCTAGAGGCATGCTGGCGAGGATCCCGAAAGCTGCTGTTCGTGCACTGTATGTGGAAGACCGCAGAAGAAAACCCAACCAAGGCAAGGTTTTCAAGCTAATGAGCAAATGGGATGGCAGCAACCACATCCTCTTAGAAAGCAGCTACACCTGTTTTGCAGACAAGGTTTATCCACCGTGCCTGCCTCAACTGCGCGCCCCCTGATCTGTGCCATCCGCCACGGCCATTTGGACAAGCACTACAGGAAATCTGGTTACACTAACAAAACCCTGCCCCACGTCCTCTGCAGCTGCAAGCCCCACCCCAGCCTGGCAGCTGAGAAACAATGCAATCCAGGCCCACCTGGTGAAAGCGATCCCAGCTCACCTCAGGGAGGTCTCAGTCAACTCTGCCATCCCCGGTACAGCCAGCCAGCTGAGATCCAATATCATAATCACAGACAAGAACCAGAAAAAGATGGTCATGACTGCCATCACAGTCCCTTCTGAAAACCGAACCCCAGCCATTCTTGGATCCTGCGCCCAAAAAGAGAGGTGCAGGGACATATACATCAAACACATCACCGGTCACAGACAGTACCAGGAGGCGTAAGTTGGACTGTCTCTGCAATCACCACCAAGGGGTTCCACAGACCTCCTTCCTTCTGCACAGGAACATATTTCCTAATGGACTCTTGATCTATACGGCCTAAACACATGCTTGGATAACCCACTTTCACATAACATACATCATTCCCCTATACCACATTTTGTAACCCTTCCAGAATGCTATTTATCACGAACCTCCTAACTCTCGTTCCTCAGACTCGTAGACTCTTGGTTTCCCCCATCCAGGATGTTGTAGTTCATGTTCTGGTTGTGCTTGCCATTCATACCGTTAGCTGTTCCTTCTCAAATGACCTGTACCTGGATGCCCAGTCACCCAATTCATCTAAAACCATGACTGACTCTTCCTTTTTAACATGCTCTGAATAAAATAGTTTATCTTATGGTAGGTTTGAAAAGAAAGTTGGGGTGGGAGGCCCCTAGGTGCTGGGTACAGCTCCAAACCAATGTTTTCACAAACCAAGCTATGGGGAATGTATCCTGCTTGATGAGAAGAAGATCTCTATCACCCAGGGAATTTTTTAAATACATGTTCCAAAGGGGTAGCCATATTGGTCTAGTTCAGCAAAACAAAGAAGTCCAGTGGCACTTTTAAAAACCAACAAATTTATTTTTCACCAGAGGAGTCGCTGGTGCCTGGCACATGGGGCCCATGCCCCGAATCCTGGCGCCAGTGTCCCGGGTCCTGGCGGGGCCCCTGCGTCTCCCAGTCTCTGGCCGGAGATCCAGGGCCTGGCTGCATGCGGTGGCAGTGGGCACTTCTGGCCCTGCAGCCACAGCTGCCGCTCCCTGCCCTGTCCCTGGCCGGGGGTGTAGTGTGCAGTCAGGGGCTGGGACCTGGGACGGTGCCCTGGGTCCTTCCTCAGGGCAGCAATGCTCCTGTTTATCACATGAGCTTTTCTGGGAGAAAAATCAGACACTTTGAAAATGGCAGAATTACAGAATGGGAGGAAAATAAATGCAAGGAGGTGTAAATCATAGGCTCGGGTTATACTGTAAGAGCAAATCAAAGCAATTGTTAGGATTCAGACACTGAGGAACAGCATACAGAGCAGGAGTCCAAAATACAAATCACCAAGAGGACCACATGAGAACTAGTACGTTAGCCCAAGGGCTGGACCACTGAAACCTTTTCATACAATGATATTGATAATGAAAATATTGTAGCAGGCCACAGGAAATAACTTTAGGAGATGCATGTGGCCTGCAGCCGCTGAGTTTGAGACCCCTGATATAGAGGAGGGTGAGGTCAAATCACTTTACAGCAAAGAGCTGCTGCTAGTGTAACCCATGTGCCTAAATAGGTGCAATCTCTTTTAGGGACCCTTATGGCTGGGTTACGTTGCTGGGCAGATTTTGCAGCCCAGAAACCAGAAACTTTTGGTAAGAAGGTGAGGAAGCACACTGAGCATGCCCCACTAGTTTTATTGTTTGCTGGAGTTACATGCTCAGGGAGAAGCCTGAGAAGAGAAGCCTAGAGAGGAGCAAACAGAGAGCTGCGGAGGACATTGGCTAAGGGACTCAGTGAAAGGAGCTGAGCAGGAGTGGACTGCAGGATGTTTTCTCCCAGCTTTCGACTGCTTTGCAGGGGAGTTGTCTGCAGTGGAACTGAGAGCTGGATGGCCAGCGACTTGATTGCATGGTGCTGGCTGCACAGGAGGAAGAAAGGACTGCATGGCATCTGCCTGAAGATTCCTGCAGCTAGAGAGGATGAGGATTGCTTTCCTTCTGCATTCAAGCCCCAAGGACGTAAAAGACTGCAACTGAGATAAGGGTGACTGCACCTGAACTTTGGGACTCTTGGGTTTCTTACTGCTTTGTTTAAAAGTATTATGGTTCCTTAGGATAAGGTGTGTTTAGTTAGTTAATAAAGTTCATTGTATGTTTTTGCTGAGTGGTAGTTTAATGAGGGATGGGAACTCTGAGCAGTCTTCGCTGTGAGTCCTTTTGACAACTGGATCCTGGCTCTCCAGTTGCTTTCATCAGGGGTTTTCTCTGTGAGGCACTGGAGAGGGGCAATTGAATGAATCTGAGCCCACCCTAGCAGGTTACACTAGCAAAAAAGAGCCCAGGCCCTGCCCCACCCTGAGGCCTGATCCCAGCCCCTGCCACCTCTGGCAAGGTGCCTGGAACCAGATCTGGCCCCTGCCACTGCCAGCAAGCGGCTGGTGGCCCCAGACTGGGTCCTGCTGCTGCTGGCAAACAGCCCCAACCCAGCTCCTGCCAGTAGAGACAAGTGGCCCAGAACCAGATCCTGCCGCTGTGCTGCATGCCAGCCAGCCCCACCTGTATCTGACTTCTGCTACTGCTAGCGATGAGATGGATCCAGGGCAGGATCAGGGTGATGCAGGGCATGAACCCTGCAGGCCCAGTGCAGTAACACCCATGCTTCTGCCCCCAGCTAAGCAACAGAAACCCCCCATGCAAAAATTAGGTTCACAGAAAAGTAGTTTCTACCATGCTCTATCAATAGCATAGTACCCACTTAAACCTCTCATGTACCTCAGCACCTGGCACATGAACAGATAACAGGCTGACCTTAATTTGTGTCAGGACTTCTCACAGCTGCTATCACAAAAAAAAAAAATAAACACAAACCACAACCAAACCCACACACAACTGCTAAAAACTTTATACAGTCTGATGAAATAAAACATTAATCAAGAAAACTTACTATCAATATAAAATATTATGTCTGATTTTAACTCAGAAAACCAGGGGAGAGCGCGAACGCAGTCCCCCACTACCACAAATTATGCAG